>NC_069441.1:39632882-39669688 GCF_026875155.1 Cherax quadricarinatus
TTTCTCAAAGATTTTGGATAGCAATGGTAATTTTTGATATTGGCCTATAGTTGTTTAAGTCTGTAGGGTCACCACCTTCAGTATTGGTGAAACCCCTTGCCATCTTTAGTTGTTTCGGGAAGGTGCTATTTTCCCTTTAGTGACTTGTTAAAAAGTAATGAAATAGCATGCGAAAGGACATGGGCCGCTCGCTTGTACAGTAATGGTGGGACATGAGACAGATTCCCTGAGTTATTTTTAAGTGACTTTATAATCTCGGTGACTTCCGTGGGCTCATTGGTGCAAGATAGAATTGCCGAAGCAATTCGTATCCATTATGATTGGCATAAATTAATTAATGAATCTTAACACGGTTTTACAAAGGGGCGTTCCTGTGTATATGGGCTTCAGTAAGGCTTTCGATAGAGTTCCACATGAGAGGCTATTGAGGAAACTTAAGGCACACGGAATAGGAGGAGATTTTTTTTCTGGGTAGAGGCATGGCTGACAAATAGGTAGCAGAGGTTTGCATAAATGGGGAGAAATCGGAATGGGGCACGTCACAAGGTTAAGGTTTAGCAGAAGACACGACCATCAGGGTCACCACCGTGATAAAGGAGGTGGTGTTGTTATCATGAACACTGACGATTACAGAACAAAATGCTCAATCTACTTAATGACCAGATACCTACAAACCTCTCACAACTAACCAAATGGACAACCTTACTAAAACTTTTCTTCAGAGGACTCGCCGCATTCTGAGGGACTCAGAACAAGGAAAGAAACTTCTGCACACCATACCCAGCAACCCCAGACCTGCCAGAATGTACGGCCTGCCAAAAACTCACAAGCCTGGTATCCATTGAGGCCCATATCTTCGGGAATAGGCAGTGCTCCCACCAACTCTCAGGAATTCTCACAAAACACCTCTCTAAACTCTTGGGCACTATCAGTCCAGCACATCTCAAACACTCGGATGATCTTCTCAATCGCATTCGCAACATCAACATCAGGAACAAGAAACTTTCCAGCCTTGATGTAACTTCCTTTTCACCAAGTACCTACTACACAAGTCATCGATCTCTTGCGCAGGAAAATTGACGATTCACTTGATTTCCTATTCCAGCCAGCGATTCATCGACCTTTGAACTATGTGTCGGCTTTACGTGTTTTCTCTTTCGAAAATCACCTCCTTCAGCAGACTTTTTGGACTACCCATGGGTTCGCCACTCAGTGCCGTCCTGGCGAACCTATACATGGAACATCTGGAAGCCGAGTGTTTCTCCACCATTATTTCCTTCCTCCATCACCTGGCTCTGTTATGTTGACGACATTCTCCTCATAACTCCCAGACGCTTCAACGTTCAAGCTCTCCAAGACAAGCTCAACCAGGTCAAGCCCTCAATCCAGTTCACACTTGAAGAAGAAGTCGACAACACTCTTCCTTTCCTTGATGTTCTTCTCTGCAAAGCTGAACCATGAACTTCGTTTTAAGGTGTGAGATATCGAAAGAGCTGCTTGCAGCGACCAGGGTTGGCTTAAGTTTTCTCACAGTCTACACGGGGTAACTACTGTAAACAATATATGATTGCTACCTCCCAATGAGATTACTTGTATGGATGTAATGACGAAGTTCATGCAGGTGATTTAATTTTCACATCCCTGATAATCAAGGGCAACAATTCTTGGACCATCATAGTCGTGATGGACCCACGCACTAATTCAGTTCCCACAGTGTTCACCCTTCGACGGACGCTAAAGACCATGACGAGCACAGGGTTGCTTATTGTGGAAGAATTTTTTTTATATATATTTTATTTAAAACATTACACAATACAAAGAGTTATAAAGTATTATAAAATAGCCATGTTGCGGCTACATGCAAAAAGCTACAGTACATCCCTAACACATATAACAATACATCAACTTTGTGACAATAACATCTGTTAAAACAACTCACAACATGTGACATGAGACTGCTATGTTCATAAGAAGACTCGTGTTCACAACACAATTGACACTTAACCCCCCTAACTCACACACACACACACATGAAACTTTAACTACATTTCCACCACTGAAAATTATAGGATTAATTCAGGAGTTCCTTGACTCATCACAACCCTCGAGGTGAGAGTATTTTCATCATCTAAGTATATGGTCACTACATACATACTACCTTAAACTATGTAATAAAGTTGGTAGAATTACCGACAATATGTAAAGTAAAAGGACACAAGTGCAACTAATGTGACATTTATTTGTGGCAACGTTTCTCCTGGAGAGCGAAACGTTGCCACAATAAATGTCCATTAGCTTGCACTTGTGTCCTTTTTTACATTAACCTATAAACTAGCTCTTAAAACACAATGCTTAATGCATTCCTTTCCAAATACTCTGTACACTATGACAATGAAATGTCGTTAATAGCGAATACTTCATTAATTTTCCCAAACCCTAAGTATCTGCCCGCCCAACAACATGGCGGCATGTACTTAACTAACCTTGACTAAAATAGCTAAATAGACATTACACACACATTGGTGGAGCATTCTCACCAAGGCACTGGTATACATTAATTAAGACAATATGACCATACAGGCGGACACTTGATACATTAATGCACAATATTCAAAATCCAGGTGGATTTACCAACCACGTATTTATTGAAGTTTCCCTGACCATCACAACTGAAGATTCACGACTCTCTGAAAAACCACTTACATGCATAACAAATTACTTTAAACTCAACCCACACAACATAATTTATTATCCTAATGTGAAACAGGTTATCACAGAATAGTAGAATCCGCCAGAGATTGAATCAGAATAAAATATACTGACATTATATTGGGCCCCTTACTTAAACAAAGATCGGGTAATACAACAGATGACAGCAAGGAAATAGAGTGGAGCTATCACAGTCCCAATATGACCAGTTTTTAGCAAGCCGCTACCAGATCTGAGAGTCGAGACCAAAATGAATTTTTTATGAGAGAGCCACAAAATTTGACTAAACAAGCCTATCCGATGTTATCCTGACGCCAAATGACTTCGAATCAGGCGAATAATGACTGCCCATGCACTCTGCCCCAGGGCCAGACTCATGAACTCTGTGTTCATCAAGAAACTGCAAGAGCCCCTATCACGAGCCTTTTCCATACTATGGAGAGGGGAGAATGGACACGGGGGTCGTACACTCAGTTACTAAAACACAACAGACATTGCCCACTCCACAAAAGGGGGCAGTAAAGCACAGCAAAGAACTACAGACCATAGACACTAACATCCCATATCATAAAATCTTTGAAAGGGTCTCTAAGAAGCAAAGATCACCACCATCTAGAAACCCCATCAGTGACATCAACCCAGGCAAAAAGGAGGTTTTAGAACAGGTTCGCTCCTGTCCTGTCTCAACTACTGGATCACTCTGACAAGGTCCTAAATGCACTAGAAGACAAAAAGAATGGCAGATGTATATTTACGACTTTGCAAAAGCTTCGACAAGTGTGACCATGGCGTAATAGAGCACAAAGGCGCGCCAAATGGAATAACAGGAAGTCGGTCGATGGATCTAAATCATTTCACTCACTAACCAGAACACAGAGAGTTGTACGTCAACAGAGTAAAGTCCGATCGGCAGCTTCGGTGACAAGCTCTGTCCCACAGGCACCAGTCCAGCTCCATCTTGTTCCTCTCCTCATATCCGACATAGACAAGGATATGTCAGCCACAGCACCGTGTCTTCCTTTGCAGATGACACCGAATTTCTGATGACAGGTCTTCCATTGCAGACACTGCAAGGCTCCAGGCGGACATCAACCGAAATCTTTCAGTGGGATGCAGAAAACCAATATGAAGTTCAACGATCGAGAAATTTCAAGTACTAAGATATGCGTAAAATGAGGATTTTTTATCTTCATAAGAGTACAAAAACAAATTCTGGCCACAAAATAGGAGACACTCCAACGTCAATGAAACTAGGAGTGATTATGTCGGAGGATCTCTCTTCAAGGACCATAACATATGTTCAATGCCATCTGCTAGAAAAATGACAGATGGATAATGAGAACCTTCAAAACTAGGGGAGGCCAAGCCCATGATGACACTCTTCAGCGTCAACTTGTATATCTAGGCTGGAATATTGCTGAACTCTAACAAACACCTTTCAAGGCAGGTGAAGGGAAATTGACGACCTAGAGAAAATGTACAGAAACTTTCACGTGCGCGCCATAACGTGGAGATAAAACACCTCAATTACTCGGGACGCGCTTGAGGTTCTAAACCATGTATTCTGGAACGCAAGGAGGGAGGAGTACATGATTATATTACACCTGGAAAATGCTAGAGTGACTAGTACCAAACTTGCACACGAAAATCACTCACTACGAAAGCAGTAAGAATTGGGCAGACGATGCACCATCCCCCATTGAAATGCAGGGGTGTCACTAGCACGTTAAAGTGACCATACAATAAGTGTTCAGGGGCCCGGAGGACTGTTCATCTGCCCCCAGCACACATAGGGGGATTACCAACAGACACTCTGGCTCAGTCTTCAAGCTTGGCACTGGACAAGCACCTAAAGACAGTTCTGATCAGCCGGGCTGTGGCTCGTACGTTTGGTTTGCGTGCAGCCAGCAGGCAAACAGCTGGTTGATCAGGCGCTGAATCCACCAGGAGGCCTGGTCACAGACCGGGCCGCGGGGAGTTGGGACCCCCGAAACTCTCTCCAGGTAAAAACACCAGGTATAGAAAGTTCTTGGCCCTCTCGTCTGCGGTCACATCTTTCAATACAATATGCTGTAATTGGCACTTGAGGGCCAGTACAACACATTGACCAATCAAAACATATCATACTCGTTCATCTTAAGCCAATCACATCCTGAACCCCAAAGATTTTAAAACCCTCCTAACGTACTGTAAGTTGGTCGTAGTCGTGAAGCGTGTTCAGCGTGCCTCGTTGTTGCTCCGGGTTTTCGTGTTTTCACGGTCGGCTATTTAAGTGTAGAACTTTAATTTGTGTCATCAATACCTATACGATACATCACCCGCTAGCGCTGGAAAACAAATCTTGGGCGGGGACAAAACATTATATACTGAGTCAAAAAAGGAGAATTAGTTGTGCCTAGCAGAGTTACTGCCACGAGGGGATTCATAGGCTGTCCGTGTGGAAAATAAATATAATTGAACTTTTCAGTCAGTCAGAGGAAAGAAGTTCTCCCTGATAACATTGAGTATACATAGTGTATATTGTATACTACAGTGGCTCCCTAGTTGTTGATGATAAAGGCTAAAGTGTCATTTGAAAACTGGTGAAATTTGTAAATGAAGTGATAAGCCTATTAGATAGGCAGGTGCCAGAATCGCCAAGTACTTACCACAGGTCAGCTGTTTTTAATAATCTTCCTGGCTTGCCAGTGTACTCGCATATAACTAGTGTACCAGTGATAGAGGATTACAGTGTTGTTGTACGCAACTAACAAGTATTATAATGGTACTTAGTGGAGTGGAGTGACTTCATTAGTTTCTTTTTCTTGAATACGAGACGGACGTTACTGTGAATTTCATATAACTGTAGTTTACCAGCAGTCGGCAATATACACAACGAGAAGCAAATTATTTAATACAGAAAAAAGCGTCCTTCCTCCAAAAATTTGCACCAGTAACTATAGTGATAATATAGCATTCATTGTGGTGGGGGACGGAAAAAAAAAAAAAAAAAAAAAAAAGAGAAAAGCAGAACTTCAGCGATTGATAGAAAACAAGGAAGGTGACGTTAGTTCATTGTAGGAGCTGCCAGATATCACCGGCTCTTCAACACGCAAGTTATACTTATTTGTATCGTAAATAACTATTACTCGGGTAGATAATTTCCTGTAGATGCCTTCATGTGTTAGCTCAAAATCACCGACCAGTATGTTTTAAAATAAGTGACCACTGATTCAGGCAGATCGTCTGGCCCGAACCCTTGCCTGGTCCGAACCCTTGATGGTACGAAAAACCGGGCTGGTTTCAAACAGTTTCGTTGGACTATTAAAGCAGACTGTAAAAGGATTGGGGGTCTGTAGGCGCCCTAAAACACAAACTTTAAAAAATCAGGAACGTGACGGTAAGCTGTCCAATATACAAAAAAAGAGTTAGATAACAGAATACAAATAGCTAGAGCTTCATTTAAGGTTAGTAAATAGAATTTTCAGAGGTTGCTAGTAGAAATTTGCAGTAAATCAACATTCAATCATTATGAATCCACTGTGTAGTCTGTGGCTCAGTTCAAAACAAACGGGCTTCACATGGAGAAATTGTCATTTTGTGGGAAATTGGTGTAACGCCCCTTTTCGCAGATATCCCAGAACTTAGCTAAAGCAGTATTAAAAACCCAGGAGAACGTGTTTTTTGGGTAAGCTCAAATGAGGAAAATCTGTGGACTAAAATAATCATGGGTATTAAAAGAGGACAAACATCAAAGCTGCTTTCATAGAAAACCTGGAAGCTTTCTACAACCAGATTGGGAACATTAAAAAATGTCTGGGCTGAATGGTACTGCCCTTGATATTGGCCATTAGTCATAAATCTGTAAGGCTGGAGGTGATGTACCTGGTAGTCAGTAAATGTGGGGCTGATAGTGCTGTCATGGGAGACTAGTAAAGGTGTGTGAAGCAGGAGGCTGTCTGGGAGACAGTAATGGTGGAAGCTGGGAGATGCCTGTCCTGGGAGACAGATAATGGTGAAGCGGGAGGTGCTGTCCTGGAGACAGAAAATGGTTGAAGCTGGGGAGATACTGTCCTGGGAGACAGAAATGGTGATGCTGGAGGTGCTGTCCTGGGAGACAGAAATGGTGAACTGGACGATCTGTCCTGGGAGACAGTAATGGTGTGAAGCGGGACGGTGCTGTACTGGGAGACAGAATGGTGAAGATGGAGGTTACTGTCATGGGAGACAGAAATGGTGAAGCTGGAGATATTGTCCAGGTAGTCGGGAATATACGACAGGAAGGAATACATATAAATGATCTTCAAGGGGACGGAGCCATTGTAGGGAAACAAGTGTAGTCAAAGATAGATAAAACCAATATTCGCAAAACTAGAAATACCGCAGGTAAATAGCAACAAAGAGGACTCAATAGCAATAGTGAGGATAAGATTACAAAAAAACAACTGGGGTGGCGAAGCTCAATTGGTTTGGTGTCTAGGGAGGATAGAAGGTAAGAAAGGGAAACATGCACCAACAGGGAATTACAGTCACAGAAACCCAGGCAAGCGGAACCAAGCCTGTGCACATACTATGCACTAGGTATTGCTGGCATGGGAAATCTGGTGAAAACAGATGGGACATGCAACTATGACCACCTAGAAAATGCATGCCAAATGAAAAACAGGAAAATGCAACTCCCTTCCTGTAACGTTTTCACCCTGAAAATGTGTACCTCGTCTGTACAGGAAAGACTGTGCTATAACTTAAATTGCCAGGCATTTCCATCCTAAAGGGGACAAAAAGATACAAAACATCCAGGGCCATGGGACAACCTGGGTAGCACTGCCAATCAATAGGGAGAGGTTTTTTAGTGCCAGGAAGGAAAAAAAACTGGCAGGGAAATGGCTGAAATCGCTACACCTAAATCAGTCATTCCTGGAGTGGAAACCAAGTCGGATGGCACTCCCTCCACTCCAAACCAACTGTTACAGATTACTAATGCCGAATAAAATATCCACCCACCCAGTACCAACAATAACAACAGTCGCATAAAAACATTTCTTCTTTGCCAAAACTATTTACCAAGGGTCTAAAGCCAGCTACAACAACGATATACCTTTCATCCGTGGACTGCGTGCATGAGGGCAAAGGCAATGTTCGCGGGCTTCACTGAGACCACATAAAGGATCACTTGGTAACGAAGTATGGATCCCAGGTTACAACCTATACAGATGTGAACAGAGTGGAAACAGGCAAAAGGGGGGGGTGGCTCTGTACATTGCAGAGTCACTTGTTTGAACAGAACTGCTTAATGCCTCAAATGACGTAGTGGAAGTTTTAGCAGTAATGGTGCGAGAAACCAAAACATAGTTCATTGTGGTAGTCTACAAGCCTCAGGAATGCATCAGTCACAGTCAATTCCAGGAACAGCTGTTAAATAATTGAACTCTGTATGGATATTCTTCCAAGCTCCTGCACCCATTCATCTTGCTCCTGGGGGATTTCAACTTAAGGCACCTAAATATGGAGGAAAATAGCAAATAATATTGTTGCAGTAATTACACCAGGAGGCAGCTCTGATGAAGAAATACTCACACTAACACGAGCTTTTAAATCTCTGCCACAAAATTCAATTTAACTAAAACCAGCAAATAATAGAGCCACAAGATGGAGAATAAACTAGACCTCATCTTCACTAACAATGATGATCTGATAAGGGAAATGTCACCATATCAAAAACAATATACCTCAGATCACAACATAATGAGGTTCAGACATGTATGCATGGAGGCCAAGACCGACAAATGGAGGACTAGTCACGTCAGGGAGCATTCACCAAATTCAACTTCAATTACAAAAACATCACAGTAGGGACCAAGTAAACCCAAGTCCTAACCGATATAAGCTGGGAAGATATAATAAAGGCACAACACAGACCAAACTTTATGCCTTGATAACAGATTAACTCCGAGTGGCCACTCGATGATATGCACAAGGCTTATTCCTCTATGGAAAAAGGAGGTGTAGATGTAAAATAGAAAGAGACAGTCGCTCCCTTTACAGGAGAGACCGCGTAAAATGAATAACTGAGCGGCTCTAAAAGAGGTTCAATATATCTGAAATGCGCAGGGAGACACTGGTCAGAGAAATAGCAAGAATCGAAAACTTAAGCTAAGAATCCTTTAGGAGTCAGGAATCGCGGGGAAGAACTAAAAGCCATTAAATGAAATCGAAAGAAGAAACCCGAAGTATCTTCTTATCTCCTCATGCCAAATCTAAATTCGAGAAACAACGTCCGTATTGGGCCCCTACTTAAACAACGATGGGTCCTACACAGATGGACAGCAAGGAAATGAGTGAGCTTATAAAGTCACAATATGGACTCAGTTTTTAGCAAGCGCTAACCAGACTGAGAGCTCACAGACCAAAATGTTTTTTTATGGAAGAGAGCCACAAAATTTGGACCTAAACTCAAGCCTATCCGATGTAATCTGACGCCAAATGACTTCGTAACAGGCTCACGATACAAAGACATGCTAATGCACTCTGCCCAGGGCCAGACCTCATGGAACTATGTGTTCATCAAGAAATGCCAAGAAGCCACTATCACGCAGCCTTTTCCATCATATGGAGAGGGAGCATGGCACACGGGGGTCGTACATCAGTTACTAAAAAAACAACAAAATAAGCCCAACTCCACAAAGGGGGCAGTATAGTAACAGCAACAGCAAAGAACTACAGAACCAATAGCACTACTCCCATATCATAAAAATCTTTGAAAGGGTCCTAAGAAGCAAGATCACCAACCATCTAGAAAAAAAACCCCATCAGTTACACAACCCAGAGGCAACATGGGTTTTACTAGAAAAAGTTCCGCCGATCCTGTCTGTCTCAACGACCTTGGATCACTACGACCCCCCTCAAAAAAAAAAGGGTCCTAAATGCACTAGAAGACAAAAAGAATGAGATGTTATATATACAGACTTTGCAAAAGCCTTCGACCAAGTGTGTCCATGGCGTAATAGCGCACAAAATGCGCGCTAAAGGAATAACTAGGAAAAGTCGGTGACGATCGATCTATATTTCTCTCACTAAAGAACACAAGAGAGTAGTCGTTCAACAGAGTTAAAGTCGAGGCTGCTACGGTGGAATTGAAAATTCTGTCCCACAAGGCACAGTTACTAGCTCCATCTTGTTCCTCATGCCTCCATATCCGACATAGACAAGGTGTCAGCCACAGCACAGTGTTCTTCCTTTGCAGATGGACACCCGAATCTGCATGACAGTGTCTTCATTGCAGGACACTGAAAGGCTCCAGGCGGGACATCAACAAATCTTTCAGTGGGCTGCAGAAAACAATATGAAGTTCAAACGATGAGAAATTTCAATTAATCAGATATGGTAAACATGAGGAAATTAAATCTTCATCAGAGTTACAACCAATTCCTGGCCACAAAAATAGAGCGAAACACCAACGTCAAAAGACCTAGGAGGATTATGTCGGAGGATATCACCTTCAAGGACCATAACATTGTAATCAATCGCATCTGCTAGAAAAGGACAGGTATGGATAATGAGAACATTCAAAAATAGGGAGGCCAAGCCCATGATGACACTCTTCAGGTCACTTTTCTAATCTAGGCTGGAATATTGCTGCACTCTAACAGCACCTTTCAAGGCAGTGTGAAATTGACGACCTATGAAAATGCTACAGAGAACTTTCACGGCGAGCATGACGGAGGATAAAACACCTCAATTACTGGGAGCGCTCATTGAGGTTTCTAAACCTGTATTCCCTGGGCAACGCAGGAGGGACGAGATACTGATTATATACACCCTGGAAAAAATCCTAGAGGGAACTAGTACCAAACTTGCACACGAAATATCACTCACTACGACAAGCAAAAGACCTTGGCAGACGATTGGCACCATCCCCACAATGAAAAAGCAGGCGGTCAGTTCCTAGAACGTTAAGGACCATACAATAAGTGTCAGGGGACCGAGACTGTTCAATGCATTCCCAGCACACATAAGGGGGAGTACCAACAGACCCCCTGGCAGTCTTCCCAGCCTGGCACTGGACAAGCAAATAAAGCAGTTCCTGATCAGCGGCTGTGGGCTCGTTACGTTGGTTTGCGTGCAGCCAGCAGCAACGCCTGGTTGATCAGGCGCCTGATCCACCAGGAGGCCTGGTCAAGACCGGGCCGCGGGGGCGCCGGTTGACCCCCGAAAAACTCTCTCAGGTAAACTCCAGGTAATCGCCGTTCCCAGTTAATGGGGGGGGGGGGGGGTGTGGTGTGGAAGGGGGGGGGGGGGGGGGGGGGGGGGGGGAATTGGGGGCCCCCCCCCCCCCCCCCCCCCCGGGGGGGTGGGGGGGGGACATGGCTGCCATGTGCCATACCTTACTATACCATAAGACATTAAAAAATGACCGACTGCCCACGAGGGTCAAATGATTAAGGCCTCAATGCACCCAATCGCCCCTGGAATCCTATCACCAACATAATCGAGTTTTTCATGGTCCCACACGCCAGATCGTCTGCCAATAGATAAGACCACAAATTTTTAAAAATAACCCGCTCCCCAACGATTCAACTGAATTACCCCCACTCAACCACTCCCAGGCCACCTCCTAAACCCCATGACTGGACTTTCTGAATTCACTCTCATACCAGCTCTGCACTGAGAACAATTGTTACATACCCATCTCAGGTATCCATTGGACACCCTCCTAACCAGAACAGTAGTGTCATCTACAATACCCTATTATGACTCGGCCAAACCCTCCCAACTTACTCCCTTCATCACCCTCTCTATTGCACCATACTCTTTCCATCATCCTATAAAAGGGGTCCTGTATGCATGCAAATATAAGTTTGACATAGGGCACCCCTGTCGAAGTCCCTTTCCATTAACAAATATTCCCACCCAATCTACATTAATCTGTTACCACTCGCCATTGCTCCGCAGATATAAAAAGCAATCTACCAATCCACTATTTTTACTCAAACCCCTTTGTTCCCCTGAGGATGGCTCTCTGTGCTTCTCGTTCCACGAAAATACCTTAGGAAAAACCCATGTCCCTCCACCATGAACTCACCTGGCAACCCAAACTAAGTTATCGATACAATAAGGAAAATAAGAACTAAGAAAGGAGGAACACTGCAGGAGGCCTGTTGGCCCATATAGGCAGGTCCTTTACAATTTCATCCCACTACAAAACATTTGCCCAAACCCAATTTTCATGCCCCACCCAAAGAAATAAGCTATGATGTGAAAGTCCACTCATATCCAACCCTCACACTCAGTACTTATACCCAACCTAAATTTGAAACTACCCAAAGTCCCCAGCCTCAATAACCAAATAGGTAAACTGTTCCACTCATCTTACTACCCTATTTCCAAAACCAATACTTTCCTATGTCACTTTCAATATAACTTATCAATTTAAAAACCATTTCTGCGGGTTCGCTCTTTGGAGAAGACATCCTCAAGCCTTATTAATATCCATTTTTAATACCTCCTCTACCTCCACTTATACACTTCGATCAGGTCTCCCCTCATTCTTCGTATAACAAGTGAAATGTAAACTTTAAGAGTGCTTCATTTTCTTCATAAGGAAGATTTCTAATGCTATGTAGAGTGTAATTTTAGTCATCTACGCTGAAATGTTTTAAAACGAAATTTATGTCCATTTCTGTAATATGGAGACCAGAACTAGCGGCATAATCTATGGTGAGGGCCTCTTACTAATGTATGTATAAAGCTGCGTATTATGACCTCCTGGACTTCTGTAGCTTACATTTTGATATAAATCCCAGTAATCTATTTGCCTTATTACGTACGCTTAGGCATTGCTGTCTTGGTTAAGGTGGTGCCTCACATAACCCCCAAAGCCTTTTCGCAATCTGTTGGGCTAAGTTCTACATCATTTAACTTATAAGTACGTTGGGTTAGTGGGCACTCTCCAAGCTCAGAAACCGATTGCTTTTTATCTACATTGAACTGCATCTGCCACTTTTCTGGACCTCAAGAATAGAGTTTGTTTAAAATCCTTCCTGAAGTTCACATTAACAATCTTCGTTTGAATTCAATATCCTACCCACTCTTTTGTGGCATCGGCGAATTTGCTCAAATCACTAGTAATTCCTCATCATGATCATTGATATATATTATAAACAACACGGGCCCAAGACTGATCCCTGTGGAACGGCCACTTGTTAAGATCCCCACTTGGGCAATTTAGACACCCAAAAAATTTAATGGACACTCACTGCTTCCAGTCAGTGAGCCATGACTCGATCACGAGGAGCATTTCCCCCAATGCCATGAGCTTGCCTTCTTTAACAGTCTACGGTGCGGAACTCTATCAAATGCCACCTTACTAAAAATCTAAGTAAATAATATCAAATTCTTTATCGTGGTCAACAGCCTCAAAAGCTTTACTGAAGAAAGTTAATAATTTGTTTGACAAGACCGGCATATTGTGAATCCATGCTGAGTATCATTAATAAAGCTATGCTTATCGAGATGGCTACCATAATCCTAGCTATAATTGACTCTAGTAACTTGCCTACAATTGAGTCAGGCTTATTGGGCGGTAATTTGACGGTTAACCACTTGTCCCTGTTTTAAAACGGACAATTACATTAGGCCATCTTCCACATATCAGACACTAACTGTTTGAAGAGATAAATTAAAAATATTTGTTAATGGTTCACAGAGTTCCATTTTGCATTCCTTAGAACCCTTGAAAAAACCTCATCAGACCCGGTGACTTATTTTGCTTCAGTCTGTCTATCTGCCTTCACAACCTTCACTAGTGACTGTGTTGTTACATAATTTATCTTCTGCCCACTATAAAATTAAGTACTGGAATATTGTTGTGTCTTCCTGTGTAAAACTGAGAGAAATTAATTATTAAAAATCGAGCAATTTCATTCTCTTTGTCAGTAAGGTGCCCATTAGTTATTTTTGAAGGGACCTATCTTATCTCTAACTTTTGTTCTATAGACCTGGAAAAAACTTTTTGGGTTAGTTTTAGAAAAACCATAGCACTTTAATTTCATAGTCCCTGAGATAGCTTTTCTTATCCCATTTTTTAATGTCCTCCTTAATGTCAATTTTACTTGATTCATAAGATGACCATCCCTCTTTTGATACGCCTTTAAATTCCTTACTTATGCTCTAGTTACTAGAGCTCAAATATCTACTAGAGTCTAGTAGATATTTGAGCCTATTATGTCATCCATTTTGGTTCATTTCTCTTTGATATATGATTTCTTTTTATGGAGAATAAACGTTCTTTGCGCAGCATGTATAGTGTTCAGACAAATGTCATATTGATAGCTCGTTAAAGTGGTATAAAATACCGACAGATTGTTAGGTAAGGCACATATGCAACAGTTAGGTATCTTTATTTCGAAACGTTTCGCCTACACAGTAGCTTCTTCAGTCGAGTTACAGAAATGTGTGATAGAAGCAGAGATACTTGAAGACGATATATTCAGTCCATAACCCGTAGTTTTGAGGTGGTCAGTCACTCAGTCTGGAGAAAGAGCATTGTTCCGTTGTCTGAAACAATTGAAGTTGAAGTGACGGAATGGGGCTTTATATAGTGCCAGGAGGTGAGACGTAGGTTGCTTTGGGAAGGGCAGGTCCTTACTCAAACCAGCCGTTCTCACTAGCTGAGGTTGTCGAGTTGATGGTCTGTACTCAAGGATACCCTTGTGTTGCAGTGTTGACATGAATGTATATTATAAATGTTTTTTCTGTATAAAATACCGATCTGATTGTTAGGTAAGGACACTTATGACAACCATTGAGACACATTAGGCAGCATATGGGGAATCTTTATTCAGGATACGTTTCGCCACAACAGTGGCTTATCAGTCCAATACAAAGAGGAAGCGTATGGAGAGGAGGAGAATGAGGTAAATTCAGTCCACTCAACTGGAGTCGATGTGTTCAGTCCATCAATCTTGTAGAATGATACAGAAATGGGCCGTTTAGACGGGGGCTTTATACTTGTTGTGATGGTGAGGTTGTAGCTGGCGGAGGCGGGGTCATTGTGGTACCATCCATAGTCGAAGTAGGTCTTCGTCCAAGGTTGAACAAGGTTGAAGAATTCTTTGCAACAAGATCCCATGACTGCTGCTGTGTCTGACAGGTTGTGATGAATGGTTTGAAAAACCGACAGTTGGAAGATTGAGGACACTTATGCAGGAATATGGGAATCTTTATTCAGGAAACGTTTCGCCACACAGTGGCTCATCGTCCAATATAGAGAAGGCGTAAGTGAGAGGAGGAGATGAGGTAATCAGTCCCTCAAACCTGGAGTCGATGTGTTCAGTCCATCAATCTTGTAGAATGTACAGCATAGGGCCGTAGACGTGGCTTATATACTGTAGTGAGGTGTGTGAAGCAGGCGGACGCGGGGTCATAGTGGTACCATCCACTAGTCGAAGTAGGTCTTCGTCCAAGGTTGAAAAGTGTTTGAAGAATGCCTTAGCAACAAGATCCCAGGATGCTGCTGTGTCTGACAGTTGTGATGAATGGTGTTGAAAAAACGACAAGTTGAAGATTGAGACACTTATGCTGCATATGGAATCTTTATCAGGGAAACGTTCCGCCACACAGTGGCTTCATCAGTCCAATTACAAAGAGGAAGGCGTAAGTGAGAGGTGAGGAGAATGGGAGGTAATCTGTCCCTCAACCTGGAGGTCGATGTGTTCCAGTCATCAATCTTGTAGAATGTACAGCATAGGGCCGTAGACGTGGCTTATATACTGTAGTGAGGTGTGGTGATAAGCAGGCGGAGCGCGTGGGTATAGTGGTACCAATCCACTAGTCGAATGTTACGTCTTCGTCAGGACACGCAGCATTCATGGGATCTTGTTGCAAAGAATTCTTCAACACTTGTTCTAAACTTTTGGACGATGACCTTAGACTTTCGACTAGTGGATGGTACCACCTATGACCGCCTTCCGGCCTGCTTCACCTCAACTCACTACAGTATATAGGCCAGTTACGGCCCTTATGGCTGTACATTCTACAAGGATTGATGGACTGAACACATCGACCTCCAGGTGGAGGACTCGATTACCTCATTCTACTCCTCTCCTTACGCCTTCTCTTTGTAGTGGACGATGAAAGCCACTGTGTGGCGAAACGTTTCCTGAATTAAAGATTCCATAGGCTGCATAAGTGTCTCAATCTTCAACTTGTCGGTTTTTTTCCAAAACCATTCTCACAACTGTCAGACACAGCAGCATCCATGGGATCTTGTTGAAAGAATTCTTCAACCTTGTTCAACCTTTGGACGAAGACCTACTTCGAAACTTAGTGGAATGGTTACCACTATGACCCCGCCTCCGCCTGCTTCACCTCACCTCACTACGTATATAAGCCAGTACGGCCTATGATGTACATTCTACAAGATTGATGGACTGGAACACATCGACTCCAAAGGTTGAGGGACTGATTACCTAATTCTCATCTTATCTTACGCCTTCCTCTTTGTATTGGATGATGAAGCCACTGTGTGGGCGAAACGTTTCCTGAATAATGTTCCCATATGCTGCTAAGTGTCTCAATCTTCAAATTGTCGGTTTTTTTCAAAACCATTCATCACAACTGTCAGACACAGCGCATTCATGGGAATCTTGTTGCAAAGAATTCTTCAACCTTGTTAAACCTTTGGAGAAGACCTACTTCGACTAGGGATGGTGCCACTATGACCCCGCCTCCGCCTGCTTCACCCTCACATCACTACAAGTATATAAGCCACGTCTACGGCCCTATGCTGTCATTCTACCAGATTGATTGGCTTCCCTCGAACACATCGACTCAGGTTGAGGACTGATTACTCAGTCACCTCCTCTCCTTACGCCTTTCCTCTTTGTATTGGACTGATGAAGCCACTGTGTGCGAAACGGTTTCGGAAATAAAGATTCCCATATAATGCATAAGTGTCTCATCTTCAAACTTGTCGGTTTTTCAAACATTCATCCCACATATGCAACAGTTAGGTATCTTTATTTCGAAATCGTTTCGCCTACACATTGGCTTTTCCTCAGTCGCAGTACAGAAAGTTGATAGAAGCAGAGATACTTGAAGACGATGTAATCAGTCCATCACACCTTAAAGTTTTTTTTGTTTTTTTTCTGAGGTGGTCAGTCCCTCAGTCTGGAGAAAGAGCATTTTTCCGTTGTCTGAAACAATATGAACGGTGAAGTGACGGAAATGGGGCTTTATATAGTGCCAGGAGGTGAGAAGTAGGTTGCTTTGGAGGGCAGTCCCTCTCCAAACCCAGCCGTTCTCAATTGCAGAGGTTAGTCGAAGTTGATGGTCTGTACCAAGATACTTGTGTTGCAGTCGTCTGGACAGAAATGAACATTTAAAATGGTATAAAATACCGACAGATTGTTAGGAAAGACACATATGGCAACAGTTAGGTATCTTTATTTCGAAACGTTTCGCCTACACAGTAGGCTTCTTCAGTCGAGTACAGAAAAAGTTGATAGAAGCAGAAAGATACTTGAAGACGGATGTAATCAGTCCATCACCCTTAAAGTTTTGAGGGTGGGTCAGTCCTCAGTCTGGAGAAGGCATTGTTCCGTTGTCTGAACAATATGAAGTTGACAGTGACGGAATGGGGCTTTATATCAGTTGCAAGGGTAGGTTTTTTTTGGGGAGACGTAGGTTGCTTTAGGGAGGGCAGGTCCCAACCCCCCCCCCCCCCGCGTTTCCTAGAGAGGGTTGTCGATGTTGATGGTCTGTACTCCAAGATTACCCTTTGTGTTGCTGTGTCTGACAGAATGAACATTAAAATGGTATAAAATACCGAACAGATTGTTTAGGTAAGACACACATATGCACAGTTAGGTAATCTTTATTGCCGGAAACGTTTCGCCTACACAGTAGGTTCTTCAGTCGAGTACAGAAAAGTTGATAGAAGCAGAAGATACTTGAAGTCGATGTAATCTCAGTGCATCACCCTTAAAGTTTTGAGGTGGTCAGTCCACTCAGTCTGGAGAAGAGCATTGTTCCGTTGTCTGAAAACAATATGAAGTTGTGAAGTGGACGGGAATGGGTCTTTATATAGTGCCAGGAGCGTGAGTAGAAGTTTGATTTGGGAGGGCAGGTCCCTCTCAAACCAGCCGTTCTCACTAGCAGAGGTTGTCGAGTTGATGGTCTGTTACCTAAGTACCCTGTGTTGCCAGTGTCGATCAGACTGAACATTTAAATGAGTATAAAATACGACGTTGCTTAGGTAAAGACAAATATGCAAACAGTTAGGGTATCTTTATTTCGGAAACGTTTGCCTAACAGTAGGCTTCTTCGTCTTCAAGTATCTTCTGCTTCTATCAAATTTTCTGTACTCGGACTGAGAAAGCCTACCTTGTGTAGGCGCGAAACGTTTCGAAATAAAGATACCTAACTGTTGCATATGTTCTTACCCTAACAATCTGTCGGTATTTTTACCATTTTAATGTTTCATTCTGTCAGACTCTGCAAACACAAGGGAGTATCTTGTACAGACCATCAACTTCGACAACTCTGCTAGTGAGAACGGCTGGGTTTGAGAGGGACCTGCCCTCCCAAAACAACACTACGTCTACCTCCTAGGCACTATATAAAGCCCCATTTCCGTCACTTCAACTTTCATATTGTTCAGACAACGGAACAATGCTATAATCTCCAGGGATGAGGGGTACACTCATCACACACAACACATGAAACTTTAACTACATTTCCACCACTAAAATTATAGGATCTAATTCAGGAGTTCCTTGACTCATCACAACCCTCGAGGCTTGAGAGTATTTTCTCATCTAAGTATCATGGTCACTACATACATACTAACCTTAAACTATCTGTAATAAAGTTGTAGAAATTAACCGACAATATGTAAAGTAAAAGGACACAAGTGCCAACTAATGTGACATTTATTTGTGGCAACGTTTCTCCTGGAGAGCGAAACGTTGCCACAATAAATGTCCATTAGCTTGCACTTGTGTCCTTTTTTACATTAACCTATAAACTAGCTCTTAAAACACAATGCTTAATGCATTCCTTTCCAAATACTCTGTACACTATGACAATGAAATGTCGTTAATAGCGAATACTTCATTAATTTTCCCAAACCCTAAGTATCTGCCCGCCCAACAACATGGCGGCATGTACTTAACTAACCTTGACTAAAATAGCTAAATAGACATTACACACACATTGGTGGAGCATTCTCACCAAGGCACTGGTATACATTAATTAAGACAATATGACCATACAGGCGGACACTTGATACATTAATGCACAATATTCAAAATCCAGGTGGATTTACCAACCACGTATTTATTGAAGTTTCCCTGACCATCACAACTGAAGATTCACGACTCTCTGAAAAACCACTTACATGCATAACAAATTACTTTAAACTCAACCCACACAACATAATTTATTATCCTAATGTGAAACAGGTTATCACAGAATAGTAGAATCCGCCAGAGATTGAATCAGAATAAAATATACTGACATTATATTGGGCCCCTTACTTAAACAAAGATCGGGTAATACAACAGATGACAGCAAGGAAATAGAGTGGAGCTATCACAGTCCCAATATGACCAGTTTTTAGCAAGCCGCTACCAGATCTGAGAGTCGAGACCAAAATGAATTTTTTATGAGAGAGCCACAAAATTTGACTAAACAAGCCTATCCGATGTTATCCTGACGCCAAATGACTTCGAATCAGGCGAATAATGACTGCCCATGCACTCTGCCCCAGGGCCAGACTCATGAACTCTGTGTTCATCAAGAAACTGCAAGAGCCCCTATCACGAGCCTTTTCCATACTATGGAGAGGGGAGAATGGACACGGGGGTCGTACACTCAGTTACTAAAACACAACAGACATTGCCCACTCCACAAAAGGGGGCAGTAAAGCACAGCAAAGAACTACAGACCATAGACACTAACATCCCATATCATAAAATCTTTGAAAGGGTCTCTAAGAAGCAAAGATCACCACCATCTAGAAACCCCATCAGTGACATCAACCCAGGCAAAAAGGAGGTTTTAGAACAGGTTCGCTCCTGTCCTGTCTCAACTACTGGATCACTCTGACAAGGTCCTAAATGCACTAGAAGACAAAAAGAATGGCAGATGTATATTTACGACTTTGCAAAAGCTTCGACAAGTGTGACCATGGCGTAATAGAGCACAAAGGCGCGCCAAATGGAATAACAGGAAGTCGGTCGATGGATCTAAATCATTTCACTCACTAACCAGAACACAGAGAGTTGTACGTCAACAGAGTAAAGTCCGATCGGCAGCTTCGGTGACAAGCTCTGTCCCACAGGCACCAGTCCAGCTCCATCTTGTTCCTCTCCTCATATCCGACATAGACAAGGATATGTCAGCCACAGCACCGTGTCTTCCTTTGCAGATGACACCGAATTTCTGATGACAGGTCTTCCATTGCAGACACTGCAAGGCTCCAGGCGGACATCAACCGAAATCTTTCAGTGGGATGCAGAAAACCAATATGAAGTTCAACGATCGAGAAATTTCAAGTACTAAGATATGCGTAAAATGAGGATTTTTTATCTTCATAAGAGTACAAAAACAAATTCTGGCCACAAAATAGGAGACACTCCAACGTCAATGAAACTAGGAGTGATTATGTCGGAGGATCTCTCTTCAAGGACCATAACATATGTTCAATGCCATCTGCTAGAAAAATGACAGATGGATAATGAGAACCTTCAAAACTAGGGGAGGCCAAGCCCATGATGACACTCTTCAGCGTCAACTTGTATATCTAGGCTGGAATATTGCTGAACTCTAACAAACACCTTTCAAGGCAGGTGAAGGGAAATTGACGACCTAGAGAAAATGTACAGAAACTTTCACGTGCGCGCCATAACGTGGAGATAAAACACCTCAATTACTCGGGACGCGCTTGAGGTTCTAAACCATGTATTCTGGAACGCAAGGAGGGAGGAGTACATGATTATATTACACCTGGAAAATGCTAGAGTGACTAGTACCAAACTTGCACACGAAAATCACTCACTACGAAAGCAGTAAGAATTGGGCAGACGATGCACCATCCCCCATTGAAATGCAGGGGTGTCACTAGCACGTTAAAGTGACCATACAATAAGTGTTCAGGGGCCCGGAGGACTGTTCATCTGCCCCCAGCACACATAGGGGGATTACCAACAGACACTCTGGCTCAGTCTTCAAGCTTGGCACTGGACAAGCACCTAAAGACAGTTCTGATCAGCCGGGCTGTGGCTCGTACGTTTGGTTTGCGTGCAGCCAGCAGGCAAACAGCTGGTTGATCAGGCGCTGAATCCACCAGGAGGCCTGGTCACAGACCGGGCCGCGGGGAGTTGGGACCCCCGAAACTCTCTCCAGGTAAAAACACCAGGTATAGAAAGTTCTTGGCCCTCTCGTCTGCGGTCACATCTTTCAATACAATATGCTGTAATTGGCACTTGAGGGCCAGTACAACACATTGACCAATCAAAACATATCATACTCGTTCATCTTAAGCCAATCACATCCTGAACCCCACAAGAATTTTAAAACCCTCCTAAGTATGTAGTTGTCGTAGTCGTGAAGCGTGTTCAGCGTGCCTCGTTGTTGCTCCGGGTTTTCGTGTTTTCACGGTCGGCTATTTAAGTGTAGAACTTTAATTTGTGTCATCAATACCTATACGATACATCACCCGCTAGCGCTGGAAAACAAATCTTGGGCGGGGACAAAACATTATATACTGAGTCAAAAAAGGAGAATTAGTTGTGCCTAGCAGAGTTACTGCCACGAGGGGATTCATAGGCTGTCCGTGTGGAAAATAAATATAATTGAACTTTTCAGTCAGTCAGAGGAAAGAAGTTCTCCCTGATAACATTGAGTATACATAGTGTATATTGTATACTACAGTGGCTCCCTAGTTGTTGATGATAAAGGCTAAAGTGTCATTTGAAAACTGGTGAAATTTGTAAATGAAGTGATAAGCCTATTAGATAGGCAGGTGCCAGAATCGCCAAGTACTTACCACAGGTCAGCTGTTTTTAATAATCTTCCTGGCTTGCCAGTGTACTCGCATATAACTAGTGTACCAGTGATAGAGGATTACAGTGTTGTTGTACGCAACTAACAAGTATTATAATGGTACTTAGTGGAGTGGAGTGACTTCATTAGTTTCTTTTTCTTGAATACGAGACGGACGTTACTGTGAATTTCATATAACTGTAGTTTACCAGCAGTCGGCAATATACACAACGAGAAGCAAATTATTTAATACAGAAAAAAGCGTCCTTCCTCCAAAAATTTGCACCAGTAACTATAGTGATAATATAGCATTCATTGTGGTGGGGGACGGAAAAAAAAAAAAAAAAAAAAAAAAGAGAAAAGCAGAACTTCAGCGATTGATAGAAAACAAGGAAGGTGACGTTAGTTCATTGTAGGAGCTGCCAGATATCACCGGCTCTTCAACACGCAAGTTATACTTATTTGTATCGTAAATAACTATTACTCGGGTAGATAATTTCCTGTAGATGCCTTCATGTGTTAGCTCAAAATCACCGACCAGTATGTTTTAAAATAAGTGACCACTGATTCAGGCAGATCGTCTGGCCCGAACCCTTGCCTGGTCCGAACCCTTGATGGTACGAAAAACCGGGCTGGTTTCAAACAGTTTCGTTGGACTATTAAAGCAGACTGTAAAAGGATTGGGGGTCTGTAGGCGCCCTAAAACACAAACTTTAAAAAATCAGGAACGTGACGGTAAGCTGTCCAATATACAAAAAAAGAGTTAGATAACAGAATACAAATAGCTAGAGCTTCATTTAAGGTTAGTAAATAGAATTTTCAGAGGTTGCTAGTAGAAATTTGCAGTAAATCAACATTCAATCATTATGAATCCACTGTGTAGTCTGTGGCTCAGTTCAAAACAAACGGGCTTCACATGGAGAAATTGTCATTTTGTGGGAAATTGGTGTAACGCCCCTTTTCGCAGATATCCCAGAACTTAGCTAAAGCAGTATTAAAAACCCAGGAGAACGTGTTTTTTGGGTAAGCTCAAATGAGGAAAATCTGTGGACTAAAATAATCATGGGTATTAAAAGAGGACAAACATCAAAGCTGCTTTCATAGAAAACCTGGAAGCTTTCTACAACCAGATTGGGAACATTAAAAAATGTCTGGGCTGAATGGTACTGCCCTTGATATTGGCCATTAGTCATAAATCTGTAAGGCTGGAGGTGATGTACCTGGTAGTCAGTAAATGTGGGGCTGATAGTGCTGTCATGGGAGACTAGTAAAGGTGTGTGAAGCAGGAGGCTGTCTGGGAGACAGTAATGGTGGAAGCTGGGAGATGCCTGTCCTGGGAGACAGATAATGGTGAAGCGGGAGGTGCTGTCCTGGAGACAGAAAATGGTTGAAGCTGGGGAGATACTGTCCTGGGAGACAGAAATGGTGATGCTGGAGGTGCTGTCCTGGGAGACAGAAATGGTGAACTGGACGATCTGTCCTGGGAGACAGTAATGGTGTGAAGCGGGACGGTGCTGTACTGGGAGACAGAATGGTGAAGATGGAGGTTACTGTCATGGGAGACAGAAATGGTGAAGCTGGAGATATTGTCCAGGTAGTCGGGAATATACGACAGGAAGGAATACATATAAATGATCTTCAAGGGGACGGAGCCATTGTAGGGAAACAAGTGTAGTCAAAGATAGATAAAACCAATATTCGCAAAACTAGAAATACCGCAGGTAAATAGCAACAAAGAGGACTCAATAGCAATAGTGAGGATAAGATTACAAAAAAACAACTGGGGTGGCGAAGCTCAATTGGTTTGGTGTCTAGGGAGGATAGAAGGTAAGAAAGGGAAACATGCACCAACAGGGAATTACAGTCACAGAAACCCAGGCAAGCGGAACCAAGCCTGTGCACATACTATGCACTAGGTATTGCTGGCATGGGAAATCTGGTGAAAACAGATGGGACATGCAACTATGACCACCTAGAAAATGCATGCCAAATGAAAAACAGGAAAATGCAACTCCCTTCCTGTAACGTTTTCACCCTGAAAATGTGTACCTCGTCTGTACAGGAAAGACTGTGCTATAACTTAAATTGCCAGGCATTTCCATCCTAAAGGGGACAAAAAGATACAAAACATCCAGGGCCATGGGACAACCTGGGTAGCACTGCCAATCAATAGGGAGAGGTTTTTTAGTGCCAGGAAGGAAAAAAAACTGGCAGGGAAATGGCTGAAATCGCTACACCTAAATCAGTCATTCCTGGAGTGGAAACCAAGTCGGATGGCACTCCCTCCACTCCAAACCAACTGTTACAGATTACTAATGCCGAATAAAATATCCACCCACCCAGTACCAACAATAACAACAGTCGCATAAAAACATTTCTTCTTTGCCAAAACTATTTACCAAGGGTCTAAAGCCAGCTACAACAACGATATACCTTTCATCCGTGGACTGCGTGCATGAGGGCAAAGGCAATGTTCGCGGGCTTCACTGAGACCACATAAAGGATCACTTGGTAACGAAGTATGGATCCCAGGTTACAACCTATACAGATGTGAACAGAGTGGAAACAGGCAAAAGGGGGGGGTGGCTCTGTACATTGCAGAGTCACTTGTTTGAACAGAACTGCTTAATGCCTCAAATGACGTAGTGGAAGTTTTAGCAGTAATGGTGCGAGAAACCAAAACATAGTTCATTGTGGTAGTCTACAAGCCTCAGGAATGCATCAGTCACAGTCAATTCCAGGAACAGCTGTTAAATAATTGAACTCTGTATGGATATTCTTCCAAGCTCCTGCACCCATTCATCTTGCTCCTGGGGGATTTCAACTTAAGGCACCTAAATATGGAGGAAAATAGCAAATAATATTGTTGCAGTAATTACACCAGGAGGCAGCTCTGATGAAGAAATACTCACACTAACACGAGCTTTTAAATCTCTGCCACAAAATTCAATTTAACTAAAACCAGCAAATAATAGAGCCACAAGATGGAGAATAAACTAGACCTCATCTTCACTAACAATGATGATCTGATAAGGGAAATGTCACCATATCAAAAACAATATACCTCAGATCACAACATAATGAGGTTCAGACATGTATGCATGGAGGCCAAGACCGACAAATGGAGGACTAGTCACGTCAGGGAGCATTCACCAAATTCAACTTCAATTACAAAAACATCACAGTAGGGACCAAGTAAACCCAAGTCCTAACCGATATAAGCTGGGAAGATATAATAAAGGCACAACACAGACCAAACTTTATGCCTTGATAACAGATTAACTCCGAGTGGCCACTCGATGATATGCACAAGGCTTATTCCTCTATGGAAAAAGGAGGTGTAGATGTAAAATAGAAAGAGACAGTCGCTCCCTTTACAGGAGAGACCGCGTAAAATGAATAACTGAGCGGCTCTAAAAGAGGTTCAATATATCTGAAATGCGCAGGGAGACACTGGTCAGAGAAATAGCAAGAATCGAAAACTTAAGCTAAGAATCCTTTAGGAGTCAGGAATCGCGGGGAAGAACTAAAAGCCATTAAATGAAATCGAAAGAAGAAACCCGAAGTATCTTCTTATCTCCTCATGCCAAATCTAAATTCGAGAAACAACGTCCGTATTGGGCCCCTACTTAAACAACGATGGGTCCTACACAGATGGACAGCAAGGAAATGAGTGAGCTTATAAAGTCACAATATGGACTCAGTTTTTAGCAAGCGCTAACCAGACTGAGAGCTCACAGACCAAAATGTTTTTTTATGGAAGAGAGCCACAAAATTTGGACCTAAACTCAAGCCTATCCGATGTAATCTGACGCCAAATGACTTCGTAACAGGCTCACGATACAAAGACATGCTAATGCACTCTGCCCAGGGCCAGACCTCATGGAACTATGTGTTCATCAAGAAATGCCAAGAAGCCACTATCACGCAGCCTTTTCCATCATATGGAGAGGGAGCATGGCACACGGGGGTCGTACATCAGTTACTAAAAAAACAACAAAATAAGCCCAACTCCACAAAGGGGGCAGTATAGTAACAGCAACAGCAAAGAACTACAGAACCAATAGCACTACTCCCATATCATAAAAATCTTTGAAAGGGTCCTAAGAAGCAAGATCACCAACCATCTAGAAAAAAAACCCCATCAGTTACACAACCCAGAGGCAACATGGGTTTTACTAGAAAAAGTTCCGCCGATCCTGTCTGTCTCAACGACCTTGGATCACTACGACCCCCCTCAAAAAAAAAAGGGTCCTAAATGCACTAGAAGACAAAAAGAATGAGATGTTATATATACAGACTTTGCAAAAGCCTTCGACCAAGTGTGTCCATGGCGTAATAGCGCACAAAATGCGCGCTAAAGGAATAACTAGGAAAAGTCGGTGACGATCGATCTATATTTCTCTCACTAAAGAACACAAGAGAGTAGTCGTTCAACAGAGTTAAAGTCGAGGCTGCTACGGTGGAATTGAAAATTCTGTCCCACAAGGCACAGTTACTAGCTCCATCTTGTTCCTCATGCCTCCATATCCGACATAGACAAGGTGTCAGCCACAGCACAGTGTTCTTCCTTTGCAGATGGACACCCGAATCTGCATGACAGTGTCTTCATTGCAGGACACTGAAAGGCTCCAGGCGGGACATCAACAAATCTTTCAGTGGGCTGCAGAAAACAATATGAAGTTCAAACGATGAGAAATTTCAATTAATCAGATATGGTAAACATGAGGAAATTAAATCTTCATCAGAGTTACAACCAATTCCTGGCCACAAAAATAGAGCGAAACACCAACGTCAAAAGACCTAGGAGGATTATGTCGGAGGATATCACCTTCAAGGACCATAACATTGTAATCAATCGCATCTGCTAGAAAAGGACAGGTATGGATAATGAGAACATTCAAAAATAGGGAGGCCAAGCCCATGATGACACTCTTCAGGTCACTTTTCTAATCTAGGCTGGAATATTGCTGCACTCTAACAGCACCTTTCAAGGCAGTGTGAAATTGACGACCTATGAAAATGCTACAGAGAACTTTCACGGCGAGCATGACGGAGGATAAAACACCTCAATTACTGGGAGCGCTCATTGAGGTTTCTAAACCTGTATTCCCTGGGCAACGCAGGAGGGACGAGATACTGATTATATACACCCTGGAAAAAATCCTAGAGGGAACTAGTACCAAACTTGCACACGAAATATCACTCACTACGACAAGCAAAAGACCTTGGCAGACGATTGGCACCATCCCCACAATGAAAAAGCAGGCGGTCAGTTCCTAGAACGTTAAGGACCATACAATAAGTGTCAGGGGACCGAGACTGTTCAATGCATTCCCAGCACACATAAGGGGGAGTACCAACAGACCCCCTGGCAGTCTTCCCAGCCTGGCACTGGACAAGCAAATAAAGCAGTTCCTGATCAGCGGCTGTGGGCTCGTTACGTTGGTTTGCGTGCAGCCAGCAGCAACGCCTGGTTGATCAGGCGCCTGATCCACCAGGAGGCCTGGTCAAGACCGGGCCGCGGGGGCGCCGGTTGACCCCCGAAAAACTCTCTCAGGTAAACTCCAGGTAATCGCCGTTCCCAGTTAATGGGGGGGGGGGGGGGTGTGGTGTGGAAGGGGGGGGGGGGGGGGGGGGGGGGGGGGAATTGGGGGCCCCCCCCCCCCCCCCCCCCCCGGGGGGGTGGGGGGGGGACATGGCTGCCATGTGCCATACCTTACTATACCATAAGACATTAAAAAATGACCGACTGCCCACGAGGGTCAAATGATTAAGGCCTCAATGCACCCAATCGCCCCTGGAATCCTATCACCAACATAATCGAGTTTTTCATGGTCCCACACGCCAGATCGTCTGCCAATAGATAAGACCACAAATTTTTAAAAATAACCCGCTCCCCAACGATTCAACTGAATTACCCCCACTCAACCACTCCCAGGCCACCTCCTAAACCCCATGACTGGACTTTCTGAATTCACTCTCATACCAGCTCTGCACTGAGAACAATTGTTACATACCCATCTCAGGTATCCATTGGACACCCTCCTAACCAGAACAGTAGTGTCATCTACAATACCCTATTATGACTCGGCCAAACCCTCCCAACTTACTCCCTTCATCACCCTCTCTATTGCACCATACTCTTTCCATCATCCTATAAAAGGGGTCCTGTATGCATGCAAATATAAGTTTGACATAGGGCACCCCTGTCGAAGTCCCTTTCCATTAACAAATATTCCCACCCAATCTACATTAATCTGTTACCACTCGCCATTGCTCCGCAGATATAAAAAGCAATCTACCAATCCACTATTTTTACTCAAACCCCTTTGTTCCCCTGAGGATGGCTCTCTGTGCTTCTCGTTCCACGAAAATACCTTAGGAAAAACCCATGTCCCTCCACCATGAACTCACCTGGCAACCCAAACTAAGTTATCGATACAATAAGGAAAATAAGAACTAAGAAAGGAGGAACACTGCAGGAGGCCTGTTGGCCCATATAGGCAGGTCCTTTACAATTTCATCCCACTACAAAACATTTGCCCAAACCCAATTTTCATGCCCCACCCAAAGAAATAAGCTATGATGTGAAAGTCCACTCATATCCAACCCTCACACTCAGTACTTATACCCAACCTAAATTTGAAACTACCCAAAGTCCCCAGCCTCAATAACCAAATAGGTAAACTGTTCCACTCATCTTACTACCCTATTTCCAAAACCAATACTTTCCTATGTCACTTTCAATATAACTTATCAATTTAAAAACCATTTCTGCGGGTTCGCTCTTTGGAGAAGACATCCTCAAGCCTTATTAATATCCATTTTTAATACCTCCTCTACCTCCACTTATACACTTCGATCAGGTCTCCCCTCATTCTTCGTATAACAAGTGAAATGTAAACTTTAAGAGTGCTTCATTTTCTTCATAAGGAAGATTTCTAATGCTATGTAGAGTGTAATTTTAGTCATCTACGCTGAAATGTTTTAAAACGAAATTTATGTCCATTTCTGTAATATGGAGACCAGAACTAGCGGCATAATCTATGGTGAGGGCCTCTTACTAATGTATGTATAAAGCTGCGTATTATGACCTCCTGGACTTCTGTAGCTTACATTTTGATATAAATCCCAGTAATCTATTTGCCTTATTACGTACGCTTAGGCATTGCTGTCTTGGTTAAGGTGGTGCCTCACATAACCCCCAAAGCCTTTTCGCAATCTGTTGGGCTAAGTTCTACATCATTTAACTTATAAGTACGTTGGGTTAGTGGGCACTCTCCAAGCTCAGAAACCGATTGCTTTTTATCTACATTGAACTGCATCTGCCACTTTTCTGGACCTCAAGAATAGAGTTTGTTTAAAATCCTTCCTGAAGTTCACATTAACAATCTTCGTTTGAATTCAATATCCTACCCACTCTTTTGTGGCATCGGCGAATTTGCTCAAATCACTAGTAATTCCTCATCATGATCATTGATATATATTATAAACAACACGGGCCCAAGACTGATCCCTGTGGAACGGCCACTTGTTAAGATCCCCACTTGGGCAATTTAGACACCCAAAAAATTTAATGGACACTCACTGCTTCCAGTCAGTGAGCCATGACTCGATCACGAGGAGCATTTCCCCCAATGCCATGAGCTTGCCTTCTTTAACAGTCTACGGTGCGGAACTCTATCAAATGCCACCTTACTAAAAATCTAAGTAAATAATATCAAATTCTTTATCGTGGTCAACAGCCTCAAAAGCTTTACTGAAGAAAGTTAATAATTTGTTTGACAAGACCGGCATATTGTGAATCCATGCTGAGTATCATTAATAAAGCTATGCTTATCGAGATGGCTACCATAATCCTAGCTATAATTGACTCTAGTAACTTGCCTACAATTGAGTCAGGCTTATTGGGCGGTAATTTGACGGTTAACCACTTGTCCCTGTTTTAAAACGGACAATTACATTAGGCCATCTTCCACATATCAGACACTAACTGTTTGAAGAGATAAATTAAAAATATTTGTTAATGGTTCACAGAGTTCCATTTTGCATTCCTTAGAACCCTTGAAAAAACCTCATCAGACCCGGTGACTTATTTTGCTTCAGTCTGTCTATCTGCCTTCACAACCTTCACTAGTGACTGTGTTGTTACATAATTTATCTTCTGCCCACTATAAAATTAAGTACTGGAATATTGTTGTGTCTTCCTGTGTAAAACTGAGAGAAATTAATTATTAAAAATCGAGCAATTTCATTCTCTTTGTCAGTAAGGTGCCCATTAGTTATTTTTGAAGGGACCTATCTTATCTCTAACTTTTGTTCTATAGACCTGGAAAAAACTTTTTGGGTTAGTTTTAGAAAAACCATAGCACTTTAATTTCATAGTCCCTGAGATAGCTTTTCTTATCCCATTTTTTAATGTCCTCCTTAATGTCAATTTTACTTGATTCATAAGATGACCATCCCTCTTTTGATACGCCTTTAAATTCCTTACTTATGCTCTAGTTACTAGAGCTCAAATATCTACTAGAGTCTAGTAGATATTTGAGCCTATTATGTCATCCATTTTGGTTCATTTCTCTTTGATATATGATTTCTTTTTATGGAGAATAAACGTTCTTTGCGCAGCATGTATAGTGTTCAGACAAATGTCATATTGATAGCTCGTTAAAGTGGTATAAAATACCGACAGATTGTTAGGTAAGGCACATATGCAACAGTTAGGTATCTTTATTTCGAAACGTTTCGCCTACACAGTAGCTTCTTCAGTCGAGTTACAGAAATGTGTGATAGAAGCAGAGATACTTGAAGACGATATATTCAGTCCATAACCCGTAGTTTTGAGGTGGTCAGTCACTCAGTCTGGAGAAAGAGCATTGTTCCGTTGTCTGAAACAATTGAAGTTGAAGTGACGGAATGGGGCTTTATATAGTGCCAGGAGGTGAGACGTAGGTTGCTTTGGGAAGGGCAGGTCCTTACTCAAACCAGCCGTTCTCACTAGCTGAGGTTGTCGAGTTGATGGTCTGTACTCAAGGATACCCTTGTGTTGCAGTGTTGACATGAATGTATATTATAAATGTTTTTTCTGTATAAAATACCGATCTGATTGTTAGGTAAGGACACTTATGACAACCATTGAGACACATTAGGCAGCATATGGGGAATCTTTATTCAGGATACGTTTCGCCACAACAGTGGCTTATCAGTCCAATACAAAGAGGAAGCGTATGGAGAGGAGGAGAATGAGGTAAATTCAGTCCACTCAACTGGAGTCGATGTGTTCAGTCCATCAATCTTGTAGAATGATACAGAAATGGGCCGTTTAGACGGGGGCTTTATACTTGTTGTGATGGTGAGGTTGTAGCTGGCGGAGGCGGGGTCATTGTGGTACCATCCATAGTCGAAGTAGGTCTTCGTCCAAGGTTGAACAAGGTTGAAGAATTCTTTGCAACAAGATCCCATGACTGCTGCTGTGTCTGACAGGTTGTGATGAATGGTTTGAAAAACCGACAGTTGGAAGATTGAGGACACTTATGCAGGAATATGGGAATCTTTATTCAGGAAACGTTTCGCCACACAGTGGCTCATCGTCCAATATAGAGAAGGCGTAAGTGAGAGGAGGAGATGAGGTAATCAGTCCCTCAAACCTGGAGTCGATGTGTTCAGTCCATCAATCTTGTAGAATGTACAGCATAGGGCCGTAGACGTGGCTTATATACTGTAGTGAGGTGTGTGAAGCAGGCGGACGCGGGGTCATAGTGGTACCATCCACTAGTCGAAGTAGGTCTTCGTCCAAGGTTGAAAAGTGTTTGAAGAATGCCTTAGCAACAAGATCCCAGGATGCTGCTGTGTCTGACAGTTGTGATGAATGGTGTTGAAAAAACGACAAGTTGAAGATTGAGACACTTATGCTGCATATGGAATCTTTATCAGGGAAACGTTCCGCCACACAGTGGCTTCATCAGTCCAATTACAAAGAGGAAGGCGTAAGTGAGAGGTGAGGAGAATGGGAGGTAATCTGTCCCTCAACCTGGAGGTCGATGTGTTCCAGTCATCAATCTTGTAGAATGTACAGCATAGGGCCGTAGACGTGGCTTATATACTGTAGTGAGGTGTGGTGATAAGCAGGCGGAGCGCGTGGGTATAGTGGTACCAATCCACTAGTCGAATGTTACGTCTTCGTCAGGACACGCAGCATTCATGGGATCTTGTTGCAAAGAATTCTTCAACACTTGTTCTAAACTTTTGGACGATGACCTTAGACTTTCGACTAGTGGATGGTACCACCTATGACCGCCTTCCGGCCTGCTTCACCTCAACTCACTACAGTATATAGGCCAGTTACGGCCCTTATGGCTGTACATTCTACAAGGATTGATGGACTGAACACATCGACCTCCAGGTGGAGGACTCGATTACCTCATTCTACTCCTCTCCTTACGCCTTCTCTTTGTAGTGGACGATGAAAGCCACTGTGTGGCGAAACGTTTCCTGAATTAAAGATTCCATAGGCTGCATAAGTGTCTCAATCTTCAACTTGTCGGTTTTTTTCCAAAACCATTCTCACAACTGTCAGACACAGCAGCATCCATGGGATCTTGTTGAAAGAATTCTTCAACCTTGTTCAACCTTTGGACGAAGACCTACTTCGAAACTTAGTGGAATGGTTACCACTATGACCCCGCCTCCGCCTGCTTCACCTCACCTCACTACGTATATAAGCCAGTACGGCCTATGATGTACATTCTACAAGATTGATGGACTGGAACACATCGACTCCAAAGGTTGAGGGACTGATTACCTAATTCTCATCTTATCTTACGCCTTCCTCTTTGTATTGGATGATGAAGCCACTGTGTGGGCGAAACGTTTCCTGAATAATGTTCCCATATGCTGCTAAGTGTCTCAATCTTCAAATTGTCGGTTTTTTTCAAAACCATTCATCACAACTGTCAGACACAGCGCATTCATGGGAATCTTGTTGCAAAGAATTCTTCAACCTTGTTAAACCTTTGGAGAAGACCTACTTCGACTAGGGATGGTGCCACTATGACCCCGCCTCCGCCTGCTTCACCCTCACATCACTACAAGTATATAAGCCACGTCTACGGCCCTATGCTGTCATTCTACCAGATTGATTGGCTTCCCTCGAACACATCGACTCAGGTTGAGGACTGATTACTCAGTCACCTCCTCTCCTTACGCCTTTCCTCTTTGTATTGGACTGATGAAGCCACTGTGCATCCAATATTTTTTAAGAAGTCGAAATGATTCAAAAATTCCCGTAAAGAAATTCAATCAATATGCCCTAAAGTTAAAGTCTCCTAGATTACTACATTATCGTGCCCTTGTGGCCTTAACAATTTCCTCCCATAGTAGTCTCCCTTGGTCCCTATCTAAGTTTAGGGGACGGTATATCACTCCTAAAATCAGTTTTTCATGCCCCTCTGAAAATTTTATCAAACAGACTCTGTATGTGTTATTCAGACTTAATACCCGTTTTTATGCAACAGTTCAAGCGATCTCGGACATACAATGCCACCCCACCCCCCTTCCAATCTTCTATTCTACTTGGAACAATTTAAAACCTGAATGTGACATTCCGCAGGCATGTCCCGACTTTTTGAATTAAACACGTCTCAGTTAAGGCAAATAAATCAATGTTACCTGCACTAGCACTAATGTCAACTCGTCCATCTTATTCCTAGCACTACGGCAATTAGCATAATAAACATTGAAAGACTCTCCTTTCTCTTTACCCTTCCTGCTCATTTCTGTTTTTCTACTAAACCTATTACTGTCCTTATCACCCAAAGTCCCTGGCTTTTCAATATCTACCTCGTTCTGCTTATTACTAGTTCCCCTAGAACTCGTAATATTACTACACTGGGACTTCACTGTTTTCCTGCCAAAACCCATACCACTAACTATTCCTAGTTTAAAGTCCTAACTGCTCCCTCCACTGCAGTTTCCAGTGCTACCACCCCAGACCTAGGTAAGTGAACCCCATCCCTGGCATACATGTCACTTCTGCCATAGAAGAGGTCCCAGTTGTCAATGAATGTTACCGCATTTTCCTTACAGTATTTGTCCAGCCAGCAATTGACACCAATTGCCCTGGACAACCATTCATTTCCAACTCCTCTCCTTGGCAAAACACTACTACTCGACCCACTACACATTTAAACTGATTCCCCAAAATCTTGGCAAACAGCTTATAATCTGTGCATAACAATGATATTGCCAGGTAGTCCCTAAGTGTATGTTGCCTCTTACCCTTCAGTACCAATACTACTACAGCCGTTACCTGCTTCTCTCCCAACTCTCCCCTCTCCTTCATTAATTTAATAACCTAACCAAAACACCCCTCATTAGCTCCCAATGCTGTAGATAAAACTCTGCCAGGAGTCCATCGATTCCCGGAGCTTTGCCCTTATGCATTTCACTTAAAGCCCTCCATGTTTCTTCCTCAGTTATTTCCCCTCCCAACACTTCCCTATCACTGCTTCCCAACTGACATATCACATTCTCACACTCCTGTTTTAAAACCCCAGCTCCTATCTCATTCCTTTGCCAATACTTTCCATACCACTTGTCCGCAAACACTCCCATTCCATCTGTGGTGTGGATAACCTGACCCACCCTATACCCACCTACCGACTCATGAACCTCCAACCATGGAATAGCTGTTGTCCGCTGTCGTTGCTTTTGCCTACGCAATACACACGACGAAGGCCTATCGCCCCATTACACCTCTTCCACACCTGCCATTACCCTCACCACTTGGAACCTCTCATCCTGTAGCCCTTAATTGGCAATATGTCATCCATAGAATAAATACCCGCCACAGCCCCCCCCTCGCATAACAACCCCTTAACCTGTCCTCCAAATAGTTGGCCAAGCCATATTTCAAAGAATTAATTTGTTTCCCTTCTCTCACATAATATTGCCTAATCCGTTCTTTAGCCACACCATCCCACCATGCTACCACATCCTCCACCCCATGTATCTCCCCACTTAACACCTCCCACAGTGTTGTAAATCCCTCCAACCCCTCCTGATCTCCTAACACACTCATATTTAACTTCCAATAACCTCGAGAGATACCCGCCAGTGACTCCCATCTCACCTCTGCCACAACTGTCCTATGAACTGAATAAGCTACCTCCTATTGTGCAGAAAAACTTTACCAAGACCCCTTGAGAAATGTACAAGCTATCTAACCTAGCCGCATAACCCATCCTTACGAAAGTGTGCTCTACCTCCCACACTCCCCCTCCAACTGCATCCCTCAACTGAATATCCCTCAAGAGGTCTCGTAAGGCCACCGACATGTGCCCCGTCCCTTTTGGTTCCACATCTGCCCTCCTAATAACACAGTTCCAGTCCCCAACAATGATGGCCACTGCAGGTAAACCATGTAAGAAGAAAACTAGGTCATCACATACAAATTCCTGCTTTACTTTCACATCATTCTCAACTGGTGCATACACACTTACAAAGGTTACCCTTTGCCCCATCCACCACCCATCCACATGTAACACCCTTCCCCTCCTCCCCCTCTTCATATCATCACAAAAGGGCTCACCTCCCTGATCAATATACCCACACCACCTTTCAGACGTCATGATCTGAAACCCCGCCACCTCTAGCTCTCTCCCCTCCTTGAAATTGTGTTCTTGCAGAAACACTACATCAACCCTATATTTACACAGAAACATTCAAAGCCATTCCCTGTTCACACTATTACACAGTCCATTTACATTCCTTATAGTTTCCAACCCTTCCTCCTCTCTTCATTCATCCCAGGGCCTTCTGCCCCAGAGCCAGCACAGGGCTTCACACCATCAACCTCCCCCCTTTCTTGCGATGCCTCTCATACTGACTACCTCGACAATACTCTTCCTACCAGACCTCTGCGACGGTGTCAGAACATCATCTGAGTCTGACGCCGCTGCTCTCTTCCTCGTGATGCCCTCCACTGCCATGTTGTGTTCTGAGGATCCCTCACGATGAACCTCAACCTCCACCACGCCCCGTTCCATGGCACATGGTGGCATCTCACGCTTACTGCATGTCCCGTCCTCCCTGCTATGGTTTTTTCTTACACCTGCTCCCTCAGGCATCACTGTGTTTCTCACCAGCTCGGGAACAACTTTCTCAGCAGGCGGTGTTAATGTCCTCAACACCTCCTCAAGCTCTTCCTCGATCACAGTTACCTACTCCTGCACCTTTTTTTTTTTTTTTTTTTTTTTTTTTTTTTTTTTTTTTTGTGTGACATTCCTGGCTCTTTATTTATTTATTTATTTATTTATTTAGAAATTTTAGCATACATACAGAGGTACAAAAAATGCAGGTAAGAGCAACATGTCAAAGCCACTTATATGCATAGCATTACGGGCTGGCTTAAAATTAACTTAAGATTAACTAAGCAATGATGAAATCAGTGATAAGACATTATTGTAAACAGATAACTATAAAATACAAATGAGTATTACAAAGACAGGTCATATGGTTGCATGCATTGTTGTTCATTCAGTAGAATGGAGTATTCTGTTAGGTAGTGTATTTAAAAAAAATAACAAAGTTAGGTTTAACATTTGTGTGATATAATTGTGAGTAACATTTAGGATATACAATTTATATGGTTCAGTTATTCAGTATTTATTTGGTTTTGAGTGAGTAAGTGAACTTTGAGAAGAGACTTGAATTTATAAACAGGTAGTGTTTCTTTTATATTTACAGGTAATGAATTCCAGATTTTATGGCCTTTTATGTGCATTGAGTTTTTGCATAGCGTGAGATGGACACGAGGAACATCAAAGAGTGATCTGTGCCTTGTATTATGGTCATGTGTTCTGTTGAGGTTGGCAAGGAGATGTTTGAGGGGAGGGTTACTATCAGAGTTAAGTGTTCTATGTATGTTATAAGTGCAATAATAAGTATGGATGTTTTGTATGATGAGTAGGTTGAGTGTTTTCAATATTGCTGGAGTGTGCTGCCTGTAGTGAGAATTTGTTATCATTCTAACTGCGCCTTTTTTTGGGGAATTAGGTTGAGGGAAAAGT
>NC_069441.1:39670188-39689365 GCF_026875155.1 Cherax quadricarinatus
TGGGGGGTTTGGAACCACAGTGAGGCAGAGTGGGGGACACAAAATGTAGGCAGGAGTGTGCGGAAGCACTAGGTGTAGTCAGGATGTGTGGGAAAACACAAGATGTAGGCAGGAGCATTTGGAAGCACAAAATGTAGGCATGAGTGTGTGGAAACACAAGATGTAGGCAGGAGTGTGTGGAAGCACAATATGTAGGCAGGAGCATGTGGAAGCACAAGATGAAGGCAGGAGCATCTGGAAACACAAGATGTATGCAGGAGTGTTTGGAAGCACAAGATGTCAGCAGGAGCATGTGGAAGCACAAGATGAAGGCAGAAGCATGTGGAAGCACAAGATATAGGCAGGAGCATGTGGAAGCACAAGATGTAGGCAGGAGCATGTGGAAGCACAAGATGTAGACAGGAGCATGTGGAAGCACAAGATGTAGGCAGGACCATGTGGAAGCACAAGATGTAGGCAGGAGTGTGTGGGAGCCAAAGATGTAGGCAGGAGCGTGTGGAAGCACAAGGGGTAAAGCAGGACTGTGTGGAAGCACAAGGGTGCAGGAGCGTGTGGAAGCACAAGGTGTAGGCAGGAGTGTGTGGAGGACCAAGATATAGGCATGAGTGTGTTGAAGCACAAGAAGTAGGCAGGAGTGTTTGGGAGCACAAGATGTAGGCAGGAGTGTTTGGAAGCACAAGGTGTAGGCAGTGGTGTAAGGAAGCACAAGATGAAGGCCGAAGTGTGTGGAAGCTCAAGGTGTATGCAGGAGTGTGTATAAGCACAAGGTGTAGGCTGGAGTGTGGGAGCACAAGATGTAGGCAGGAGTGTGCGGATGCACAAGGTGTAGGCAGGAGTGTGTGGGAGCACAATATATAGGCAGGAGCGTGTGGAAGCACAAGGTGTAGGCAGGAGCATGTGGAAGCACAAGATGTAGGTAGGAGCATGTGGAAGCACAGGATGTAGGCAGGAGCATGTGGAAGCACAAGATGTAGGCAGGAGCATGTGGAATCACAAGATGTAGGCAGGAGCGTGTGGAAGCACAAGATGTAGGGAGGAGCATGTGGAAGCACAAGATGTAGGCAGGAGCGTGTGGAAGCACAAGGTGTAGGCAGGAGTGTGTGGGAGCACAAGATGTAGGCAGGAGCGTGTGGAAGCACAAGGTGTAGGCAGGAATGTGTGGGAGCACAAGATGTAGGCAGGAGCGTGTGGAAGCACTAGGTGTAGGCAGTAGGATGTGGAAGCACAAGATGTAGGCAGGAGCGTGTGGAAGCACAAGGTGTAGGCAGGAGTGTGTGGGAGCACAAGATGTAGGCAATAGTGTGTGGAAGCACAAGATGTAAGCAGAAGTGTGTGTAAGGGCAACGTGTAGGCAGGAGTGTGTGGAAGCCCAAGGTGTAGGCAAGAGTGTGTGGGAGCACAAGATGTAGGCAGGAGTGTGTGGGAGCACAAGATGTAGGCAGGTGTGTGTGAGAGCACAAGATGTAGGCAGAAATGTATGAGAGCACAAGGTGTAGGCAGGAGTGTGTGGGAGCACAAGGTGTACGCAGGAGTGTGTGAGAGCACAAGGTGTAGGCAGAAGTGTGTGGGAGCATAACGTGTAGGCTGGACTGTGTGTGAGCACAAGATGTAGTCAGAAGTGTATTAGAGCACAAGGTGTAAACGGTTGTGTGTGAGAGCACACGATGTATGCAGAAATGTATGAGAGCACAAGTTGTAGGCAGGAGTGTGTAGGAGCACAAGGTGTAGGCATGAGTGTGTGGGAGCACAAGATGTAGTCAGAAGTGTATTAGAGCACAAGGTGTAGGCAGGAGTCTGTGGGAGCAAAATGTGTAGGTAAGGTGTGTGGAAGCTCAAGGTGTAAGCAGGAGTGTGTGAGAGAACAAGGTGTAGGCCGGAGTGTGTGTGGAGCACAAGATGTAGGCAGGAGTGTGTGGGAGCACAAGGTGTAGGCAGGAGTGTATGGAAGCACAAGGTCTAGGCAGGAGAGTTTGAGAGCACAAGGTGAAGGCAGAAGTGTGTGAGAGCACAAGGTGTAGGCAGGAGTGAGTGCGAGCGCAAGATGTACTCAGAAGTGCATGAGAGCACAAGGTGAAGGCAGATGTGTGTGAGAGCACAAGGTTTTATTTGGAGTTTGTGAGAGCACAAGATGTAGGCAGGAGTGTATGAGAACACAAGGTGTAGGCAGGAGTGTGTGAGAGCGCAAGATATAGGCAAGAGTGTGTGGGAGCACAAGGTGTAGGGAGATGTGTGGGAGCACAAGGTGCAGGCACGAGTGTGTGAGAGCAGAAGGTGTAGGCAGGAGTGTGAGTGAGCACAAGGTGTAGGCGGGAGTGTATGATAGCACAAGGTGTAGGCAGGAGTGTGTGAGAGCTCAAGATATTGGCAGAAATGTATGAGAGCACAAGGTGTTGGCAGGAGTTTGTGTGAGCACAATATGTAGGCAGAAATGTATGAGAGCACAAGGTGAAGGCAGGAGTGTGTGTGAACACAAGGTGTAGGCAGGAGTGTGCGTGAGCACAAGATGTATGCAGAAGTGTGTGAGAGCACAAGTTGTAGGCAGGAGTGTGTGGCAGCACTTGGTGTAGGCAGGAGTGAGTGAGAGCAAAAGGTGTAGGCAGAAGTATGTGAGAGCACAAGGTATAGGTAGGAGTGTGAGGGAGTGCAAGATGTAAGCAGGAGTGTGTGGAAGCACAAGATGTAGGCAGGAGCATGTGGAAGCACAAGATGTAGGCAGGAGCATGTGGAAGCACAAGATGTAGACAGGAGCATGTTGAAGCACAAGATGTAGGCAGGAGCATGTGGAAGCACAAGATGTAGGCAGGAGCATGTGGAAGCACAACATGTAGGCAGGAGTGTGCGGAAGCACAAGGTGTAGGCAGGAGCATGTGGAAGCACAAGATGTAGGCAGGAGTGTGTGGGAGCTAATGACGTAGGCAGGAGCGTGTGGAAGCACAAGGTGTAGGCAGGAGTGTGTGGAAGGACCAAGATATAGGCAGGAGTGTGTTGAAGCACAAGGTGTAGGCAGGAGTGTGTGGGAGCACAAGATGTAGGCAGGAGTGTGTGGAAGCACAAGGTGTAGGCAGTAGTGTGTGCAAGCACAAGATGTAGGCACAAGTGTGTATAAGCACAAGATGTAGGCAGGAGTGTGTGGAACCACGAGGTGTAGGCAGGAGTGTGGGAGCACAAGATGTAGGCAGGAGTGTGCGGAAGCACAGGGTGTAGGCAGGAGTGTGTGGAAGCACAAGATGTAGGCAGGAGCATTTGGAAGCACAAAATGTAGGCATGAGTGTGTGGAAACACAAGATGTAGGCAGGAGTGTGTGGAAGCACAATATGTAGGAAGGAGCATGTGGAAGCACAAGATGAAGGCAGGAGCATCTGGAAACACAAGATGTATGCAGGAGTGTTTGGAAGCACAAGATGTCAGCAGGAGCATGTGGAAGCACAACATGAAGGCAGGAGCATGTGGAAGCACAAGATGTAGGTAGGAGTGTGTGGAAGCACAAGATGTAGGCAGGAGCATGTGGAAGCACAAGATATAGGCAGGAGCATGTGGAAGCACAAGATGTATGCAGGAGCATGTGGAAGCACAAGATGTAGGCAGGAGCATGTGGAAGCACAAGATGTAGGCAGGACCATGTGGAAGCACAAGATGTAGGCAGGAGTGTGTGGGAGCCAAAGATGTAGACAGGAGCGTGTGGAAGCACAAGGTGTACGCAGGACTGTGTGGAAGCACAAGGTGTAGGCAGGAGCGTGTGGAAGCACAAGGTGTAGGCAGGAGTGTGTGGAGGACCAAGATATAGGCATGAGTGTGTTGAAGCACAAGAAGTAGGCAGGAGTGTTTGGGAGCACAAGATGTAGGCAGGAGTGTTTGGAAGCACAAGGTGTAGGCAGTGGTGTGTGGAAGCACAAGATGAAGGCCGAAGTGTGTGGAAGCTCAAGGTGTATGCAGGAGTGTGTATAAGCACAAGGTGTAGGCTGGAGTGTGGGAGCACAAGATGTAGGCAGGAAAATGTGCGGATGCACAAGTGGGTAGGCAGGAGTGTGTGGGAGCACAATATATAGGCAGGAGCGTGTGGAAGCACAAGGTGTAGGCAGGAGCATGTGGAAGCACAAGATGTAGGTAGGAGCATGTGGAAGCACAGGATGTAGGCAGGAGCATGTGGAAGCACAAGATGTAGGCAGGAGAATGTGGAATCACAAGATGTAGGCAGGAGCGTGTGGAAGCACAAGATGTAGGCAGGAGCATGTGGAAGCACAAGATGTGGCAGGAGCGTGTGGAAGCACAAGGTTTTAAAGGGAGGGTGTGTGGGAAACACAAGATGTAGGCAGGAGCGTGTGGAAGCACAAGGTGTAGGCAGGAGTGTGTGGGAGCACAAGATGTAGGCAGGAGCGTGTGGAAGCACTAGGTGTAGGCAGTAGGATGTGGAAGCACAAGATGTAGGCAGGAGCGTGTGGAAGCACAAGGTGTAGGCAGGAGTGTGTGGGAGCACAAGATGTAGGCAATAGTGTGTGGAAGCACAAGATGTAAGCAGAAGTGTGTGTAAGGGCAACGTGTAGGCAGGAGTGTGTGGAAGCCCAAGGTGTAGGCAAGAGTGTGTGGGAGCACAAGATATAGGCAGGAGCGTGTGGAAGCACAAGGTGTAGGCAGGAGTGTGGGAGCACAAGATGTAGGCAGGAGTGTGCGGAAGCACAAGGTGTAGGCAGGAGTGTGTGGGAGCACAAGATATAGGCAGGAGCGTGTGGAAGCACAAGGTGTAGGCAGGAGCATGTGGAAGCACAAGATGTAGGTAGGAGCATGTGGAAGCACAGGATGTAGGCAGGAGCATGTGGAAGCACAAGATATAGGCACGAGCATGTGGAATCACAAGATGTAGGCAGGAGCGTGTGGAAGCACAAGATGTAGGCAGGAGCATGTGGAAGCAAAAGATGTAGGCAGGAGCATGTGGAAGCACAAGGTGTACGCAGGAGTGAGCGGAAGCACAAGGTGTAGGCAGGAGCATGTGGAAGCACAAGATGTATGCAGAAGCGTGTGTGAGCCAAAGATGTAGGCAGGAGCTTGTGGAAGCACAAGCTGTAGGCAGGAGTGTGTGGAAGCACAAGGTACAGGCAGGAGCATGTGGAAGCACAAGGTTTAGGCAGGAGTGTGTGGAGGACCAAGATGTAGGCAGGAGTGTGAAGTACAAGGTGTAGGCAGGAGTGTGTGGGAGCACAAGATGTAGGCAGTAGTGTGTGGAAGCACAAGATGTAGACAGAAGTGTGTGGAAGCACAAGGTGTAGGCAGGAGTGTGTGGAAGCACAAGGTGTAGGGAGGAGTGTGGGAGGACAAGATGTAGACAGGAGTGTGAGGAAGCAGAAGGTGTAGGCAGGAGTGTGTGGGAGCACAAGATATAGGCAGGAGCGTGTCGAAGCACAAGGTGTAGACAGGACCATGTGGAAGCACAAGATGTAGGCAGGGGTGTGTGGGAGCACAAGATATAGACAAGAGCGGGGTGGAAGCACAAGGTGTAGGAGGAACTTTTTTAACACAAGATGTAGCATGAGCATGGGGGAAGCAAAAGATGTAGGGAGGAGTGTGTTGAAGCACAAGGGTGGGAGGCAGAAGCATGTTGAAGCACAAGAAGCAGGCAGGAGCATGTGGAAGCACAAGATGTAGGCAGGAGCATTTGGAAGCACAAGATGTGGGGAGGAGTGTGTGGGAACACAAGATGTAGGCAGGAGCGTGTAGAAGCACAAGATGTAGGCAGGAGCATGTGGAAGCACAAGATGTAGGCAGGAGCATGTTTGGGAAACACAAAATTAGGCAGGAGCGTGGTGGGAAACACAAGTGTAGGCAGGAGTGTGTGGGAGCACAAGATGTAGGCAGGAGTGTGTGGGAGCACAAGATGTAGGCAGGAGCGTGTGGAAGCACTAGGTGTAGGCAGTAGGATGTGGAAGCACAAGATGTAGGCAGGAGCGTGTGGAAGCACAAGGTGTAGGCAGGAGTGTGTGGGAGCACAAGATGTAGGCAGTAGTGTGTGGAAGCACAAGATGTAAGCAGAAGTGTGTGGAAGGGCAACGTGTAGGCAGGAGTGTGTGGAAGCACAAGGTGTAGGCAAGAGTGTGTGGGAGCACAAGATATAGGCAGGAGCGTGTGAAAGCACAAGGTGTAGGCAGGAGCATGTGGAAGCACAAGATGTAGGCAGGAGTGTGTGAGAGCACTAGGTGTAGGCTGAAGTGTGTGAGAGCTGAAGCTGTAGGCAGGAATGTATGAGAGCACAATGTGTAGGCAGGAGTGTTTGGGGGCACAAGGTGTAGGCAGGAGTGAGTGGGAGCACAAGATGTAGTCAGCAGTGTATTAGAGCACAAGGTGTAGGCAGGAGTGTGTGAGAGCACAAGATGTATGCAGAAATGTTTAAGAGCACAAGGTGTACGCAGGAATGTGTGGGAGCATAAGGTGTAGGCAGAAGTGTTTGGGAGCACAACATGTAGTCAGAAGTGTATTAGAGCACAAGGTGTAGGCAGGAGTGTGTTGAAGCACAAGGTGTAGGTAGGAGTGTGTGGAAGCTCAAGGTTTAAGCAGGAGTGTGTGGGAGCACAAGATGTTGCTGAAGTGAATCAGAGCAAAAGGTGTAGGCAGGAGTGTGTGGGAGCAAAAGGTGTAGGCAGGAGTGTGTGAGAGCACAAGGTGTAGGCAGTAGTGTGTTGGAGCACATGATGTACGCACGAGTGTGTGGGAGCAAAAGGTTTAGGCAGGAATGTATGGGAGCACAAGGTCTAAGCAGGAGTGTTTGAGAGCACAAGGTGAAGGCAGAAGTGTATGAGAGCACAAGGTGTAGGCAGGAGTGTGTGGGAGCACAAGATGTACTCAGAAGTGTATGAGAGCGCAATGTGAAGGAGTGTATGAGAGCACAAGGTTTAGGCAGGTGTGTGTGAGAGCACAAGTTGAAGGCAGGAGTGTATGAGAACTCAAGGTGTAGGCAGGAGTGTGTCAGAGCACAAGATGTAGGCAGGAGTGTATGAGAGTACCAGGTGTAGGCAGGAGCATGTGGAAACACAAGATATAGGCAGGAGTGTGTGGAAGCACAAGATGTAGGCAGGAGCATGTGGAAGCACAAGATGAAGGCAGGAGCATCTGGAAACACAAGATGTATGCAGGAGTGTTTGGAAGCACAAGATGTCAGCAGGAGCATGTGGAAGCACAAGATGTAGGCAGGAGCATGTGGAAGCACAAGATGAAGGCAGGAGTGTGTGGAAGCAAAAGATGTAGGCAGGAGCATGTGGAAGCGCAAGATGTGAGAAGGAGCATTTGGAAACACAAGATGTAGGCAGGAGCATGTGGAAGCACAAGATGTAGGTAGGAGTGTGTGGAAGCACAAGATGTAGGCAGGAGCATGTGGAAGCACAAGATATAGGCAGGAGCATGTGGAAGCACAAGATGTAGGCAGGAGCATGTGGAAGCACAAGATGTAGGCAGGAGCATGTGGAAGCACAAGATGTAGGCAGGACCATGTGGAAGCACAAGATGTAGGCAGGAGTGTGTGGGAGCCAAAGATGTAGGCAGGAGCGTGTGGAAGCACAAGGTGTACGCAGGACTGTGTGGAAGCACAAGGTGTAGGCAGGACGTGTGAAGCACAAGGTGTAGGCAGGAGTGGGGTTTGGGGGACCAAGATATAGGCATGAGTGTGTTGAAGCACAAGAAAGTAGGCAGGAGTGTTTTTGGGGGCACAAGATGTAGGCAGGAGTGTTTGGAAGCACAAGGTGTAGGCAGGGTGTGTGGAAGCACAAGATGTAGGCCGAAGTGTGTGGAAGCTCAAGGTGTAGGCAGGAGTGCGTGGAAGCACAAGGTGTAGGCTGGAGTGTGGGAGCACAAGATGTAGGCAGGAGTGTGCGGATGCACAAGGTGTAGGCAGGAGTGTGTGGGAGCACAATATATAGGCAGGAGCGTGTGGAAGCACAAGGTGTAGGCAGGAGCATGTGGAAGCAAAAGATGTAGGTAGGAGCATGTGGAAGCACAGGATGTAGGCCAGGAGGCATGGGGGAAGCACAAGATGTAGGCAGGAGCATGTGGAATCACAAGATGTAGGCAGGAGCGTGTGGAAGCACAAGGTGTAGGCAGGAGTGTGTGGAAGCACAAGATGTAGGCAGGAGCGTGTGGAAGCACAAGGTGTAGGCAGGAGTGTGTGGGAGCACAAGATGTAGGCAGGAGCGTGTGGAAGCACTAGTTTTAAAGGGGTAGGATGTGGAAGCACAAGATGTAGGCAGGAGCCTGTGGAAGCACAAGGTGTAGGCAGGAGTGTGTGGGAGCACAAGATGTAGGCAATAGTGTGTGGAAGCACAAGAGTAAGCAGAAGTGTGTGTAAAAGGGGAACGTGTAGGCAGGAGTGTGTGAAGCCCAAGGTGTAGGCAAGAGTGTTTTGGGAGCACAAGATATAGGTAGGAGCGTGTGGAAGCACAAGGTGTAGGCAGGAGAGTGGGAGCACAAGATGTAGGCAGGAGTGTGCGGAAGCACAAGGTGTAGGCAGGAGTGTGTGGGAGCACAAGATATAGGCAGGAGCGTGTGGAAGCACAAGGTGTAGGGAGGAGCATGTGGAAGCACAAGATGTACTAGAGCATGTGGAAGCACAGAATGTAGGCAGGAGCAGGTGGAAGCACAAGATGTAGGCACGAGCATGTGGAATCACAAGATGTAGGCAGGAGCGTGTGGAAGCACAAGATGTAGGCAGGAGCATGTGGAAGCACAAGATGTAGGCAGGAGCATGTGGAAGCACAAGGTGTACGCAGGAGTGAGCGGAAGCACAAGGTGTAGGCAGGAGCATGTGGAAGCACAAGAGTATGCAGAAGCGTGTGTGAGCCAAAGATGTAGGCAGGGGATTGTGGAAGCACAAGCTGTAGGCAGGAGTGTGTGGAAGCACAAGGTACAGGCAGGAGCATGTGGAAGCACAAGGTTTAGGCAGTAGTGTGTGGAGGACCAAGATGTAGGCAGGAGTGTGAAGTACAAGGTGTAGGCAGGAGTGTGTGGGAGCACAAGATGTAGGCAGTAGTGTGTGGAAGCACAAGATGTAGACAGAAGTGTGTGGAAGCACAAGGTGTAGGCAGGAGTGTGTGGAAGCACAAGGTGTAGGGAGGAGTGTGGGAGGACAAGATGTAGACAGGAGTGTGAGGAAGCAGAAGGTGTAGGCAGGAGTGTGTGGGAGCACAAGATATATGCAGGAGCGTGTCGAAGCACAAGGTGTAGGCAGGACCATGTGGAAGCACAAGATGTAGGCAGGGGTGTGTGGGAGCACAAGATATAGACAAGAGCGTGTGGAAGCACAAGGTGTAGGGAGGAACATTTTTAAGCACAAGATGTAGGCATGAGCATGTGGAAGCACAAGATGTAGGCAGGAGTGTGTTGAAGCACAAGGTGTGTAGGCAGAAGCATGTTGAAGCACAAGAAGCAGGCAGGAGCATGTGGAAGCACAAGATGTAGGCAGGAGCATTTGGAAGCACAAGATGTGGGGAGGAGTGTGTGGGAACACAAGATGTAGGCAGGAGCGTGTAGAAGCACAAGATGTAGGCAGGAGCATGTGGAAGCACAAGATGTAGGCAGGAGCATGTGGAAGCACAAGATGTAGGCAGGAGCGTGTGGAAGCACAAGGTGTAGGCAGGAGTGTGTGGGAGCACAAGATGTAGGCAGGAGTGTGTGGGAGCACAAGATGTAGGCAGGAGCGTGTGGAAGCACTAGGTGTAGGCAGTAGGATGTGGAAGCACAAGATGTAGGCAGGAGCGTGTGGAAGCACAAGGTGTAGGCAGGAGTGTGTGGGAGCACAAGATGTAGGCAGTAGTGTGTGGAAGCACAAGATGTAAGCAGAAGTGTGTGGAAGGGCAACGTGTAGGCAGGAGTGTGTGGAAGCACAAGGTGTAGGCAAGAGTGTGTGGGAGCACAAGATATAGGCAGGAGCGTGTGGAAGCACAAGGTGTAGGCAGGAGCATGTGGAAGCACAAGATGTAGGCAGGAGTGTGTGAGAGCACTAGGTGTAGGCTGAAGTGTGTGAGAGCAGAAGCTGTAGGCAGGAATGTATGAGAGCACAATGTGTAGGCAGGAGTGTTTGGGGGCACAAGGTGTAGGCAGGAGTGAGTGGGAGCACAAGATGTAGTCAGCAGTGTATTAGAGCACAACGTGTAGGCAGGAGTGTGTGAGAGCACAAGATGTATGCAGAAATGTATAAGAGCACAAGGTGTACGCAGGAATGTGTGGGAGCGTAAGGTGTAGGCAGGAGTGTTTGGGAGCACAAGGTGTAGGTAGGAGTGTGTGGAAGCTCAAGGTTTAAGCAGGAGTGTGTGGGAGCACAAGATGTTGCTGAAGTGAATCAGAGCAAAAGGTGTAGGCAGGAGTGTGTGGGAGCAAAAGGTGTAGGCAGGAGTGTGTGAGAGCACAAGGTGTAGGCAGTAGTGTGTTGGAGCACAAGATGTACGCACGAGTGTGTGGGAGCAATAGGTTTAATCAGGAATGTATGGGAGCACAAGGTCTAAGCAGGAGTGTTTGAGAGCACAAGGTGAAGGCAGAAGTGTATGAGAGCACAAGGTGTAGGCAGGAGTGTGTGGGAGCACAAGATGTACTCAGAAGTGTATGAGAGCGCAATGTGAAGGAGTGTATGAGAGCACAAGGTTTAGGCAGGTGTGTGTGAGAGCACAAGTTGAACGCAGGAGTGTATGAGAACTCAAGGTGTAGGCAGGAGTGTGTCAGAGCACAAGATGTAGGCAGGAGTGTATGAGAGCACAAGGTGTAGGCAGGAGCATGTGGAAACACAAGATATAGGCAGGAGTGTGTGGAAGCACAAGATGTAGGCAAGAGCATGTGATAGCACAAGATATAGGCAGGAACATGTGGAAGTACAAGATGTAGGCAGGAGTGTGTGGAAGCACAAGATGTAGGCAGGAGCATGTGGAAGCTCAAAATGTGAGAAGGAACATGTGGAAACACAAGATGTAAGCAGGAGTGTGTCGAAGCACAATATGTAGGCAGGAGCATGTGGAAGCACAAGATGTAGGCAGGGGCATGTGGAAGCACAAGATGAAGGCAGGAGTGTGTGGAAGCACAAGATGTAGGCAGGAGCAGGTGGAAGCGCAAGATGTGAGAAGGAGCATCTGGAAACACAAGATGTAGGCAGGAGCATGTGGAAGCATAAGATGTTGGTAGGAGTGTGTGGAAGCACAATATGTAGGCAGCAGCATGTGGAAGCACAAGATGTAGGCAGGAGCATGTGGAAGCACAAGATGTAGGCAGGAGCATGTGGAAGCACAAGATGAAGGCAGGAGTGTGCGGAAGCACAAGGTGTAGGCAGGAGCATGTGGAAGCACAAGATGTAGGCAGGAGTGTGTGGGAGCCAAAGATGTAGGCAGGAGCGTGTGGAAGCACAAGATGTAGGCAGGAGTGTTTGGGAGCACAAGATGTAGGCAGGAGTGTTTGGAAGCACAAGGTGTAGGCAGTGGTGTGTGGAAGCACAAGATGTAGGCAGAAGTGTGTGGAAGCTCAAGGTGTAGGCAGGAGTGCGTGGAAGCACAAGGTGTAGGCTGGAGTGTGGGAGCAGAAGATGTAGGCAGGAGTGTGCGGAAGCACAAGATGTAGGCTGGAGTGTGGGAGCAGAAGATGTAGGCAGGAGTGTGCGGAAGCACAAGATGTAGGCTGGAGTGTGGGAGCACAAGATGTAGGCAGGAGTGTGTGGGAGCACAAGATATAGGCAGGAGCGTGTGGAAGCACAAGGTGTAGGCAGGAACATGTGGAAGCACAAGATGTAGTCAGGAGCATGTGGAAGCACATGATGTAATCAGGAGCATATGGAAACACAAGATGTAGGCAGGAGCACGTGGAAGCACAAGATGTAATCAGGAGCATGTGGAAGCACAAGATGTAGGCAGGAGCGTGTTGAAGCACAAGATGTAAGCAGGAGCATGTGGAAGCACAAGATGTTGGCAGGAGCATGTGGAAGCGCAAGGTGTATGCATGAGTGAGCGGAAGCACAAGGTGTAGGCAGGAGCATGTGGAAGCACAAGATGTAGGCAGAAGTGTGTGTGAGCCAAAGATGTAGGCAGGAGCTTGTGGAAGCATAAGGTGTAGGCAGGAGTGTGTGGAAGCACAAGGTATACTCAGGAGCATGTGGAAGCACAAGGTGCAGGCAGGAGTGTGTGGAGGACCAAGATGTAGGCAGGAGTGTGAAGTACAAGGTGTAGGCAGGAGTGTGTGGGAGCACAAGATGTAGGCAGGAGTGTGTGGAAGCACAAGGTGTAGGCAGTAGTGTGTGGAAGCACAAGATGTAGGCAGAAGTGTGTGGAAGCACAAGGTGTAGGCATCAGTGTGGGAGCACAAGATGTAGGCAGGAGTGTGAGGAAGCAGAAAGTGTAGGCAGGAGTGTGTTAGAGCACAAGATATAGTCAGGAGCGTGTGGAAGCACAAGGTGTAGGCAGGAGCATGTGCAAGCACAAGATGTAGGCAGGAGTGTGTGGGAGCACAAGATATACACAGGAGCGTGTGGAAGCACTAGGTGTAGGGAGGAACATTTGGAAGCACAAGATGTAGGCATGAGCATGTGGAAGCACAAGATGTAGGCAGGAGTGTGTGGAAGCACATGGTGTGTAGGCAGGTACATGTAGAAGCACAAGATGCAGGCAGGAGCATGTGGAAGCACAAGATGTAGGCAGGAGCATTTGGAAGCACAGGATGTGGGCAGGAGTGTGTGGGAACACAAGATGTAGGCAGGAGCGTGTAGAAGCACAAGATGTAGGCAGGAGCATATGGAAGCACAAGATGTAGGCAGGAGCGTGTGGAAGCACAAGGTGTAGGCAGTAGTGTGTGGAAGCACAAGATGTAAGCAGAAGTGGGTGGAAGGGCAACGTGTAGGCAGGAGTGTGTGGAAGCACAAGGTGTAGGCAGGAGTGTGCGGGAGCACAAGATATAGGCAGGAGCGTGTGGAAGCACAAGGTGTAGGCGGGAGCATGTGGAAGCACAAGATGTAGGCAGGAGTGTGTGAGAGCACTACGTGTAGGCTGAAGTGTGTGAGAACAGAAGCTGTAGGCAGGAATGTATGAGAGCACAATGTGTAGGCAGGAGTGTGTGGGAGCACAAGGTGTAGGCAGGAATGTGTGGGAGCACAAGATGTAGTCAGGAGTGTATTAGAGCACAAGGTGTAGGCAGGAGTGTGTGAGAGCACAAGGTTTAAGCAGGAGTGTGTGGGAGCAAAAGGTGTAGGCAGGAGTGTGTTGGAGCACAAGGTGTAGGTAGGAGTGTGTGGAAGCTCAAGGTTTAAGCAGGAGTGTGTGGGAGCAAAAGGTGTAGGCAGGAGTGTGTGAGAGCACAAGGTGTAGGCAGTAGTGTGTTGGAGCACAAGATGTAGGCACGAGTGTGTGGTAGCAAAAGGTGTAGGCAGGAGTGTATGGGAGCACAAGGTCTAAGCAGGAGTGTTTGAGAGCACAAGGTGAAGGCAGAAGTGTATGAGAGCACAAGGTGTAGGCAGGAGTGTGTGGGAGTACAAGATGTAGGCATGAGTGTATGAGAACTCAAGGTGTAGGCAGGAGTGTGTCAGAGCACAAGATGTAGGCAGGAGTGTATGAGAGCAAAAGGTGTAGGCAGGAGTGTGTGGGAGCACAAGATATAGGCACGAGTGTGTGAGAGCAGAAGGTGTAGGCAGGAGTGTGAGTGAGCACCAGGTGTAGGCAGGAGTGTGTGAGAGCACAATATGTAGGCAGAAATGTATTAGAGCACGAGGTGTAGGCAGGAGTGTGTGGGAGCACAATATGTAGGCAGGAGTGTGTGAGAGCTCAAGATATTGGCAGAAATGTATGAGAGCACAAGGTGTAGGCAGGAGTTTGTGAGAGCACAATATGTAGGCAGAAATGTATGAGAGCACAAGGTGTAGGCAGGAGTGTGTGGGAGCACAATGTGTAGGCAGGAGTGTGTGGGAGCAAAAGATGTAGTCAGAAGTGTACTAGAGTACATGGTGTAGGCAAAAGTGTGTGAGAGCACAAGATGTATGCAGATTTGTGTGAGAGCACAAGTTGTAGGCTGGAGCGTGTGGGAGCACTAGGTTTAGGCAGGAGTGTTTGAGAGCACAAGGTGTAGGCAGAAGTGTGTGAGAGCACAAGGTGTAGGTACGAGCATGTGGAAGCGCAAGATGTAGGCAGGAGCATGTGGAAGCACATGATGTAGGCAGGAGCGTGTTGGAGCACAAGATGTAGGCAGGAGTGTATGGAAGCACAAAATGTAGGCAGGAGTGTGTGGAAGCACAATATGTAGGCAGGAGAATGTGGAAGCACAAATGTAGACAGGAGCATGTGGAAGCACAAGATTTAGGTAGGAGTGTGTGGAAGCACAAGATGTAGGCAGTAAGCACAAGTTGTAGGCAGGAGCATGTGGAAGCACAAGATGTAGGCAGGAGTGTGTGGAAGCACAAGATGTAAGTAGGAGCATGTGGAAGCGAAAGATGTAAGCAGGAGCATGTGGAAACGCAAGATGTAGGCAGGAGTGTGTGGAAGCACAAGATGTAGGCAGGAGTGTGTGGAAGCACAAGATGTAGGCAGCAGCATGTGGAAGCACAAGATGTAGGCAGGAGCATGTGGAAGCACAAGATATAGGCATGAGCATGTGGAAGCACAAGATGTAGGCAGGAGTGTGTGGACGCACAAGGTGTAGGCAGGAGTGTGTGGAAGCACAAGATGTATGCAGGAGCATGTGGAAGCACAAGATGTAGGCAGGAGCATTTGGAAGCAAATGGTGTAGGCAGGAGCATGTGGATACACAAGATGTAGGCAGGAGTGTGTGGAAGCACAAGGTGTAGGCTAGAGCATGTGGAAGCACAAGATGCAGGCAGGAGCATGTGGAAGCACAAGATGTAGGCAGGAGCATGTGGAAGCACAAGATGTGGGCAGGAGTGTGTGGGGACACAAGATGTAGGCAGGAGCGTGTGGAAGCACAAGGTGCAGGCAGGAGAATTTGGAAGCACAATGTGTAGGCAGAAGTGTGTGGAAGCACAAGGTGTAGGCAAGAGCATGTGGAAGCACAAGATGCAGGCAGGATCATGTGGAAGCACAAGATGTAGGCAGGAGCATGTGGAAGCACAAGATGTGGGCAGGAGTGTGTGGGGACAGAAGATGTAGGCAAGAGCCTGTGGAAGCACAAGGTGTAGGCAGGAGCATGTGGAAGCACAAGATGTAGGTAGGAACGTGTGGAAGCACAAGGTGTAGGCAGGAGTGTGTGGGAGCACAAGATGTAGGCAGGAGTGTGTGGGAACACAAGATGTAGGCAGCAGCGTGTGGAAGCACAAGGTGTAGGCAGGAGCATGTGGAAGCACAAGATGTAGGCAGGAACGTGTGGAAGCACAAGGTGTAGGCAGAAGTGTGTGGGAGCTCAAGATGTAGGCAGAAGTGTGTGGAAGCGCAAGGTGTAGGCAGTAGTGTGTGGAAGCACAAGATGTAGGCAGAAGTGTGTGGAAGCACAAGGTGTAGGCAGGAGTGTGTGGAAGCACAAGGTGTAGGCATGAGCGTGTGGAAGCACAAGGTGTAGGCAGGAGCATGTGGAAGCACAAGATGTAGGCAGGAGTGTGTGGGAGCACAAGTTGTAGGCAGGAGTGTGTTAGAGCACAAGGTGTAGACAGAGTGTTTGAGAGCACAAGGGGTAGGCAAGAATGTTTTGTGAGCACAAGGTATAGGCATGAGTGTTTGAGAGCACAAGGTGTAGGCAGGAGTGTTTGAGAGCACAAGGTGTAGGCAGGAGTGTTTGAGAGCACAAGGTGTAGGCAGAAGTGTATGAGAGCACAAGGTGTCGGCAGGAGTGTGTGGAGCACAAGTTGTAGGCAGGAGTGTGTGGGAGCACAAGTTGTAGGCAGGGTGTTGGGAGCACAAAGGGGAAGCAAGAGTGTGTGGGTACAAGTGGAAATCAGCAAAAAGTATGTGTCAAATTTTGGACAGTGTAAAAAAAACCAAATGTAGCAATGGGGGGTTGAACACGTTGGGGAAGGGTAAGAAATATGAGGAAAGATTGGACCGGAGGCGGGTTAAAAAGTAGGGGTGGGCCAGAGGGGAAAGTGGGAAACAAAGAACAGGTGTGGGAAAGCAAAGATTGCGGGATTGGAGAAGAAAAGATGTATTGGGGAAATTGAACAGGAAGATGGGAACACATTAAACAGAATGTAAGCAAGTGGGGAAAGGAATGTGGAGCAGTGAGGCAAGGGTGAGGAGATGGCAAGAAAGGAGAGGGCAAGATGGGCAGACATGAAGCAAGATGTAGCAAAAGTGTGAAGCACAATGTAGGCAGAGTGTGGAAACAAGGTAGCAGGAGTTGTGGAACAAGAGTAGGCAGGAGGTTGGAGCACAAGATGTAGGGAGGAGGGAAGCAAAGTGGGCAAGGGGTGGCAGGAGAAGGAATGTGGGAGCATAGGGTTTTGCAATGGAGAAGCCCGGAGGGTGGAAGAAAAGATTGGAGGGAGGAGAAAGAAGAGAAATGTGGGCAAAGAAAGCAAAGTGGAAGGCACAAGGTGAGCAGGTTTGGAAACAAGGTGTAAGAAGGTGGAAGGCAATGGAGTGGGGAGCAGGAAGAAGGTGAGCGGATTGGAACACAAGGTGTAGGCAGGGGTGTGGTGGGAAAGACAAGATTAGGAGGGTGTGGGCAAGGTGTGGCAAGGTCAGGTGTAGGAAAAGGCTGGGAAGCACAGGTGGGAGGAAGGGGGAAACACAAGGAGTGGCAGGAGCGTGGAAGACATAAGGTGTAGGCAGGCAGGTGTGGGAGCGATGGAGGACAGTTGATAAGGAGAAGAGGAGTGGGGGCGTGAGGAAAAAATAGGAGGAGTGTGTGGGAAGCACAAGGTGAGGGGAAGGTGGGAGAAGGAGGGCCAAGTGGGGGAGGAGTGTGGGGGCACGGAAGCAGTAGGGTTTGGATAAAGTGGAGACAAAGGGGGATTGGAAACAAGGGGGGAGGGGGGTTGGGGGGCAAAGAGTAGGGGAAAGGGGGGGCACATGGAGACGGAAAAGTTATCACAGGGTAACAGGAATTTTTAACACAGGTGTAGCGGGAAAATTTTACACGGGTTTAAGGCAGGAATGTTAGGACGGGTTGGGCGGGAAATTTTATCACAGGTTTAACGGAATGTTACCAGGTTAGGCGGGAAAATTTTAGACTTGTAGTCATGAATGTTAGCACAGGTGTAGGCAGAATTTTAATCACGGTGAAGACAGGAATTTTAGCACAGGTGAAAGGCGGGAAATTTTTAGCACGGTGTAGGCAAGAATGTTACACAGGTGAGCAGGAATGTTATCACAGTGTAGACAGAATTTTAGCACAGTTTTAGGCAGGAATTTAGCACGGTGTAGCAAGAATTTTTAGCACAGGGTGTAGGCAGGAATGTTAGCCAGGTGTAGGCAGAATGTTAGCACGGGTGTAGGCAGGAATGTTGTCACAGGTGTAAGCAGGAATGTTAGCACGGTTGTTGGCAGGAATGTTAACACAGGTGTATTCAGGAGTGTTAGCACAGGTGTAGGCAGGAATGTTAGCACAGGTGTAGGCAGGAATGTTAGCACAGGTGTAGGCAGGAGTGTTAGCACAGGTGTTGGCAGGAATGTTAGCACAGGTGTAGGCAGGAATGTTAGCACAGGTGTAGGCTGGAATGGGTATTAGCATAAACAGGTTGTTGACCTACTCAGAAATAGGCTCGGAAGATCATTATAAGAAGCGACAGAATAATAATCACGTCAGCTCTTAGAATTTTAAAAATTTCTGAGGTAGTTCACGCAACACACATTTTGAGTATTATTAATATACACTGGTTCCCAAAATAATGTTTTTGCGTGATATTTAGGAAGAAAAAAAACTTGTTGAATGATATGTTTCCAAGGAATTATGACTCTTCGTTGTAGCTTTTAAGTTGTTTTTGTAGTTAAATAAACTGTGATCTGAAGTTTCTGAATTTGATAAAAGAATCAGTACTTATATTTTTAAGTTCTCGGGATGTGGTAAGTTGCAGGAGAAGTGTATATCCAGCCAGGGGTGTATATCCAGCCAGGGGTGTATATCCAGCCAGGGGTGTATATCCAGCCAGGGGTGTATATCCAGCCAGGGGTGTATATCCAGCCAGGGGTGTATATCCAGCCAGGGGTGTATATCCAGCCAGGGGTGTATATCCAGGCAGGGGTGTATATCCAGGCAGGGGTGTATATCCAGCCAGGGGTGTATATCCAGCCAGGGGTGTATATCCAGCCAGGGGTGTATATCCAGCCAGGGGTGTATATCCAGCCAGGGGTGTATATCCAGGGCCCGGGGTGTATATCCAGCCAGGGGTGTATATCCAGCCAGGGGTGTATATCCAGCCAGGGGTGTATATCCAGCCAGGGGTGTATATCCAGCCAGGGGTGTATATCCAGCCAGGGGTGTATATCCAGCCAGGGGTGTATATCCAGCCAGGGGTGTATATCCAGCAAAGGGGGGTATATCCAGCCAGGGGTGTATAAACCAGCAGGGTGTATATCCAGCCAGGGGTGTATAAACCAGCCAGGGGTGTATATCCAGCCAGGGTTTATATCCAGCCAGGTATATCCAGGCAGGGTGTATAAACCAGCCAGGGTGTATATCCAGCCAGGGTGTAAAATCCACCAGGGGTGAAAATCCAGCCAGGGTTTATATCCAGCAGGGGTGTATATCCAGCCAGGGGTGTATATCCAGCCAGGGGTGTATATCCAGCCAGGGGTGTATATCCAGCCAGGGGTGTATATCCAGCCAGGGGTGTATATCCAGCCAGGGGTGTATATCCAGCCAGGGGTGTATATCCAGCCAGGGGTGTATATCCAGCCAGGGGTGTATATCCAGGCAGGGGTGTATATCCAGCCAGGGGTGCATAAACCACCCGGGGTGTATATCCAGCCAGGGTGTGTAATCCAGCCAGGGGTGTATACCAGCCAGGGTGTATATCCAGCCAGGGGTGTATATCAGCCGGGGAACCCCCCCCTTAAATTCCCGGCAGGGGGAACCCCCCCGGGGTGAAAACCCCAGGGGGGAAATATCCAGCCCCGGGGTTTATATCCAGCCAGGGGTATATCCAGCCAGGGGTTAATCCCACCGGGGTGTATATCCCGCCAGGGGGGGTATATTAGCCCCGGGTGATATCCCCAGGGGGGGTAATCCAGCCAGGGGTTATATCCAGCCAGGGGTTTATCCGGCAGGGGTGATACCCCGCCAGGGTGTTATCCCGCCAGGG
>NC_069441.1:39689865-39706304 GCF_026875155.1 Cherax quadricarinatus
ATGCAAAAAAAGTCCCCATAAAACCAGGTAAATGATAAAATTAAAATATGAAGAAAAAAAATAAACTGATTGAACACTTAACTCTAATTGTAAATTAGACAAAACAATTTACTCAAGCAAGTAAAGAAAACACTTTACGTTAAAAGTAATTGAAATTGCATCAAGAGTGAATTTGTTCAAAGAAATATAAAAATATGAATAAAATAAAACAAAGGAACAAAACGGGTAGGTTAACACTTACAGTGGCAGGGCCACACTTCATTATTATAAATATATTCTTACAACAAAATCCTGCTGTGACTGATACGACAATACAACAAAATCTTGCTGTGACTGATACGACAAAAATTTGCTGGCAAAAATAATGGTACACAGTCTGCGAAAAAAATGAGGAATGAGACACTGCTGGCATACGAAAAAAAGACACACATAGAAATAAATGGATAATTTGGTATACTGGGGTGAATATCACTGCATGAAATACAATGACAATTACTGGAGAATACAACGCTGAAAGAATACAATAAAAAAAAATGAATCACTTCACACAGAGTGTCTGACTGGTACACTACACAATAATACTACTAGAGACAGAGTAGATAGCATAAGAAAAAAAAACACAGAAAAAAAAAATATAAGATAAGTGAAAACACTGAAAAATACAAGGTTTAGAGTACACAAGAAATTTACTATAAATGTCTCACACACGCAAATGTCTTTAAATGCTAGAAAAATGACTCTAAATTATCACTGAAGTCTGAAGTGGTAGACGGGCGGTGAGGGGTGATGAGGTGAAGATGTTGTCCTGTGGGCGGGTGGTGTTTCCTCCTACACTCACACTGTTGTCGTGAAGAAATGTGCTTTCTAGGTGAACTCACATAACTGGCTTTATCGTTCGTGCACAGCTACAATCTCTTGACCAATTATGTGAGCCAAAACAGTAGTAGGACCCGGTACAAGGGGCAAACAACCACAGGTAGATGAGGTGGGTGTCTGGTGGTGGTGGCTGGTGCTGGTGGTGGGAGTGGTGGAGGTAGATGTGGTGGTGGAGAGACTCTTGCTGGGCACTGCCGCGCACCCCACTCTACCCACGAAGGTGGCTTGATAAGCCACTCTATGCCACAGGAATGGTCAAAACCACTCTTAGCATCCAACAGGGAGCACAAAGCGATATAGACAATACTTCAGAGGAACTTGGCTTACTTCTTACTGCGTGGCTTATTCTCTCTCTCAGCTGGGTTAGAAGCTGGGTTGGCTGACTGGCTTACCCCACGGAAAGGGCTGACTGGAAGACGTGTAACGATGCACAAAACGGGGGGACATTGGGATGACGGGAGACAGGGGATGATGGGCACGGCTTCATTTCCACATCGGGGTTACGATTGGCTTAATTGAAAACCCGGGGTCAACCCCTCGAGATTGAAGAAATTAGCACCAACTAAGCCAGAACTTGAAAAGGGCTGAAACACTGCAGGCTGGAGGGGTCGGGGGGTAGTGGGGGTGGTGGGTTAAACCCTTTCCCCTCCGTACCCCACAAAACCTTCAAAAACGTCTGAATTACCCAAAAAACGAAATCCACCCCACACCCGCACCTTTTTAGGGGTATTTCGACACGTGATTAGGTAAAAAATACCCCCGAGGCGGGTGGTACTATAATTACAGTAATTTGTAACGCCCTTACACGTGGCCTGCCTCCCGCCACTCTCGTATAACTACTGACGCCGCCCCCACTACCCATAGAGGGCTTTGAAAAAATGCCCGGCACGCAATATGAGTTCAGATAGTTCCAGCAAAACGTGGGCTTGAATCAACGGTACACTGGTTCTGGGAATTTACTACTAGAGAGCTAGGGGGATCAAGGTAGTCTAGTAAGATAAGGGGTCTGGAAAATCAAGGGGGTCTGGGAAATCAAGGTGGCCCAGTAAATCAAAGGGGGTCTAAATAAGATCAAGTGGGCTAGGTAAGATCAAAGGTCTAGTAAGATCAAGGTCGTTAGTAAATCAAGGGGGCTAGGGAAGACAAGGGGGCTAGGAAGATCAAAGGGGTTTAGATAAATCAAGGGGTTGGTAAGATGGCTGTAAATCAATGGGGCTAGGGAAGATCGGGCCAAGGGAAGATCAAGGGGTCAGGGAAATCAAGGTGTTATAAGATAAAAACATAAGATCAAGGGGGTCTAGTAAAATCAAAAGGCTAGGTAAATCCGGTTCTAGGTAAGATAAGGGTTAGGTAAATTGAGTGGTCTAGTAAGCAAGGTGGTTATTAAGATCAAGGGTCAGTAAGATCAAAGGGGGTCTAGGAAAAAACAAGGGGGGAGGGAAATCAAGGGGGTTTTAGGAAATCAAGGTGTTTGGTAAGATCAAGGGTCTAGGTAGAAAAAAGGGGGCTATAAGATCAAGGTGGTTTGGGAAATCAAGTGGTCTACTAAGATCAAGGGGGGTCTAGTAAGGGAAATGGCTAGGAAATCAAGGGGGTCTAGGTAAATCAAAATGGGGCTAGGTAAGATCAAGGGTCTAGGGAAATCAAGGGGTCTATAAATCAAGGGGTCTAGGGAAATCAAGGGGGGCTAGGGAAGATCAAGGGGGCTAGGTAAATCAAGGGGGGCTAGAAGATCAAGTGTTGGGAAGATAAGTGGTCTAAGAAATCAAGGGGTCTAGGTAAGATCAAGGTGGTCTAGGGAAACAAGGGGTTTATAAGATCAAGGGGGCTATAAGATAAGGTGGTCTAATAAATCAAGGTGGTTTAGGTAAGATCAGGGGGTTGGGAATTCAAGGGGGTTTTAGTAAGATCAAGGGGGGCTAGGGAAGATCATTTTTCTAGATAAATAGGGGCTATAAGATCAAGGGGGCTAGGGAAGTTCAAGTGGTTAGGAAGACAAGGGGGTCTAGAAACAAGGGCTCTAGGGAAAAAAGGGGTCTTAGGGAAGATCAAAGGGTCTAGGGAAATCAAGTGGCTAAAAACCAAGGGGGTTATAAATCAAGGGTCAAAATAAGATCAAAATGGGCTAAGTAAATCAAGGGGGGTCTAGGGAAACAAGGTGGGCTAGGGAAAATCAAGGGGTCTAGGGAAGATCAAGGGGTCTAGGTAAATCAAGGGGGCTAAAATGAAAGGGGGGTTATAAGATCAAGGGGGCTAGGTAAATCAAGGTGGTCTGGGGAAAACAAGGGGGTTAGGTAAATCAAAGGGGGTTAGGGAAGACAAGGGTCTGGTAAGATCAAAAGGGGGGCAGGGAGATCAAGGGGGCTAGGGAAGATCAAGGGGTCTAGGAAACAAGTGGGCTATAGGATCAAGGGGGCAGGTAAGACAAGGGTTAGGGAAGACAAGGGGGCTAGGTAAATCAAGGGTTAGGTAAATAAGGGGGCAGGTAAGATAAGGTGGTCTAGGGAAACGGGGGTCAGGAAACAAGGGGGAGGTAAAATCAAGGGGTCTAGGTAAGATAAAAGGGGTTTGGAAATGGGGGGGTCTAGAATCAAGGGGGTCTGGAAATAAGGGGGTTTGGGGAAGATCAAGGGGGCTAAAGACAAAAGGGGGCTAGGTATGTCAAGGGGGGTTTGGTAAACTCAAGGGGCTAGGGAATCAAGGGGGGCTGGGAAATCAAGGGGGCTAGGGAAATCAAAGTGGTCTAGGGAAGTCAAGGGGGTCTAGGGAAGATCAAGGGGGTCTAGGTAAAAAGGGGTCTAAAAGAAACAAATGTCTAGTAAATCAATTTATGTAAGACAAGGGGGCTAAAATCAAGGTGGTCTATAAATCAATGGTCTAGGGAAAAAAGGGGGGCTAGGGAAGATCAAGGTGTCTAGATAAGATCAAAGTGGCTGGATAAGGGCAAGGGGGTTTAGGTAAGATCAAGGTGGTCTAAGTAAGATCAAGGTGGTCTAGGTAAGATCAAGGGGTCTAGGTAAGATCAAGGTGGACTAGGTAAGATCAAGGTGGTCTAGGTAAGATCAAGGTGGTCTTGGTAAGATCAAGGGTCTAGGTAAGGTCAAGGTGTCTAGGTAAGATCAAGGTGGTCTAGGTAAGATCAAGGTGGTCTAGGTAAGATCAAGGGGTCTATCTCAGTAGTAGTAACCAGTTACCAGTAACCAGTGTACCGGTGGTTGACTCACTGCCAACCGTCTCTGCCTGAGTCACTGTCTGAACTCATATTGTGCTGACCTAGCACTATTCAAAGACCCCCTCACATATGGGTACTGTGGGCGGCCAGTCAGTTTACGAGAGGGAGCAAGAGAGACAAGGTTACGGCTGTAAGGGCGCTCCCCACATTATCTGTAATTATACGTACTACCAGCCTACGTGAGTATTACTTTACCCAATCCACATGTTCGAACTCCCACGTGATAAATGGTGACAGCGGTGTGGAGCGTGGATTTAGTTTTTACGGGTAATTCAAGACGTTAGAAGACTGTTTGTGAGTAGCCGGCAGGGTCAAAGGTGAACCGTCTCACCCACCAGCTTACTCCCCTCACAACCTCCAACCTGCAAGCCTGTTGCAGCCGTTTTCAAAGCTTCCTGGCTTAGTTCGTGTGCTAATTGCTTCAATCTCCGAGGGGTTGACCCGATTTTGCAATTAAAGCCAGTCAGTAAGCCAGACTGTGGAAGTTAACCCAGTCAGCCTATCATCCAGCCTGTCTCCTGTCATCCACCTGCTCCTCCGTGCTGTGTGCATCGTTACACGTCTTCCAGTCAGCCATTCTCGTGGGGTAAGCCAGTCAGCCAACCCAGCTTCTAACCCAGCTGAGAGAGAGAAGTAAGCCACGCAGTAAGAAGTAAGCCAAGTTCCTCTGAAGTATTGTCTATATCGCTTTGTGCTCCCTGTTGGATGCTAAGAGTGGTTTTCACCATTCCTGTGGCATAGTGGCTTATCAAGCCACCTTTGTGGGTAGAGTGGAGTGCGCACAGTGCGCCAGCGAGAGTCATCTCACCCACCATACTCTCTCCCTCCACACACCCACCACCAACCACCCACCACCAGCCACCCATCATCTACCTGTGGTTGTTTGCACCCTTGTACCGGGTCCTAATACTGTTTTGGCTCACATAGTTGATCAAGAGATGTAGCAGAGCACCAACGATAAAGCCAATTATGCGAGTCCACCGAGAAAGCGCATTTCTTCACGACGACAGTGTGAGTGTCGGCGTCATCACCGTGCAGGACAACCTTCCTCATCACCAGTAATCACCCGACTACTACAGACTTCAGTGATAGTTTAGAGACATTTTTCTTGCATTTAAGACATTTTGCGTGTGTGAGACACTTATAGTAAATTTCTTGTGTACTCTAAACCCTTGTTTTCAGGTAGACTATTTTTCTTTGACTTTTTTTTTGCAATATTTTTAAGTGTTTTGCTCACTATATTTTTACTGTTTTTTTTTTTATCTACCCTGTCTGAAAAGTTTTATTTTAGTGTACCTCATCACCTGTTGAAGTGATTCTTTTTTTTTTATCGTGAAATTTTCAGCAGTTTTCCCAGAAATTGCTTTGTATTTCAGCGGGATATTCCCCCATATCCCAAAAATTATCCTTTATTCTATTGGTCTTTTTTCGAGCCACAGTGTCTCTTTTCCTCAAATTTTTCGAAACTGTGTACCATTTTTTTTGCCAGAAAATTTTTTTGTCTATACACACAAATTTTGTTTAACTAAAAAATGAAGGGGGGCCCCTGCACTTAAGTGTGACACTACCCTTTTTTTCCTTTTTTTATTTTATTCATATTTTTTATATTTTTTTAAAACAAACCCCTTTGATGAAATTTTCAATTACTTTTAACATAAGTGTTTTTTACCTGTTTGATTAAATTTTTTGCAAATTTTACAATTAAGAGTTAAAGGGTTTTCAATCATTTTTTTCTTCTTTTTTTATTTATTTTTTAAACCTATTTTTCCCATGACACTTTTTATGCAGGATTTTTTCTACACCTATTTTGTTGCACTTTTTCTGCAGTGTTATTTTTTGCACTTGTTCCAGTAAATTTATTTTCTTTTTTGATTTTTTTAAATGAATTATATTTTAATTTGTTTATGCATTCTTAGAAAAATACTTAAATTTTCCATTAACAATTAGTAATTTTATTTTCTATTTTTTACATTTTTTTAAAAATTTTATTAATTAAATTTTCTTTATTAGCAAATAAAAAAACAGCCATTTTGCATTTAATTCATCTCCAAATTTTTTTTTACTTGAATTTCAATGAAAATTTTTTATTTTGGGCCAATAGCCCCCTTCACAGGGTTTGGTCCTCCTCTTGCATTATCTTAGACATTTTTCATTACTTCGCAAAATAGTTCATCCTTTTTTTCAATTCAAATTTTTTTATATCATTTTATTTTTCTTTTTTTTTTGCTTTATTTTTCTCGTGCTACTTTGCCAAGTCCTCACAACCGTCAAGGTTTTTTAGTGAAAGTCGAACCAACCTCTCGGGCTACGTTGCCCCTATCATCACCTCCAGTTCCTTACCGACTGAAGACCGACCCAGACACCAGATACTATAGTTATACCGGACCCTTTGGATGCGTTCCCTTTACTTTGGCCATGTCAAGTCTTAAACAGGGGTTTGCGACCATCGTTCCGTGCTAGGCTCTCGTTGAAGTCCCCTCAGGGGAAATCTTATCAACTTCTAAAAAAGCCTTTATCGATCCCCTGCTGCGTTCCGTTGTTGTCCCTGATATCAACTTCGGGAACTTACTAAGTGGTCACAAATGGGGAACGATTCTTTTTTTCCTTTCCCAAAAAACACTGACCCAAATTTTTTTCTTGGGGGAAACTAGTAATGCTACACCCGAAAAAAATCGTTGAGTGCATTTGCTGTTAGTTTAGACAAACTTTTATCCATTTATCAATGCTGTCCTCTCAGTTTTCCTCCCTAAAGGGGCAAACCTTTTAAAAAAACGCTTGCTAAAATACACTTTTGGAGCAATCAAAAAACTAATGGCCCTGTTTCCGTGGTGCTTAGGGGCTCACCCCCAAACTGTGACAGGGAAACCCCTTTACCCAAATCATGTACTTTTTCCTTTGTGCCCCCGGGGTATTTTCCCAGTATCAAAAGTAATGTCACACATATGCCTCTCTGCACCCCCTTTTGCCCACAGAGACAAATCGGGGCGTCAACCATCTCAGAACCCAAGAACCATGTACAGAGCGTTATACCCCTCGAGTATTCTGTCATTCATAAATGTGGGGCGACTTTTTATAACTGGGGTTTTTCCGTGGCCAATTGCAATAATTTGCCCTAATTTACCCAAGAGACGTTGTACTGAATATACCCAACTCCCACTGTATTATCTAAAATACAGGAAGACCACTGATGCAATGCTCCTATAACCTTCAGTACTCTGGGTTTTTTCCGTGGCCGTTCCAACCCAGAACCCTGGGGGAAACAGAATCGTGGTTCTCAAAAAAACAAAACCCAGCTTTTTTCTTCCAATTCGGGGAATTTCGGGGCCCCCCGCAAACCCCCCCAGTGACAGTAGTGAAAATGAGACACCACCCCCTTCAAAACCCCTTTAACCTTAAGCAGTCTCGAAATACAATCCTGCGAGATTTTGCTTCACAGTTCGACTAGTATTTTGGGATGAAGTGGAACAATCTTTCGTTGACAACCACCTTTTTTTTTTGCACATAACTTCCAATGCAACCATAGCCTATGTGCAAGCACGTTCAAATCCCCGTTCTTTTTCAACCGGGGCCCCAAAGTAAATAATTAGGTCTATTTGTTTAAGGTAACATTACGACATTTCCTTCTCGTAGAACCGACCAGTTCCTCCCTTAGTGGGAGTCGCTGGTTTAGATGCCGAGGGGGGACTTCCCTAACCTTTTTCATCCAAGGTAGAGACTCACGCTTCCTCCTTTTGCGACCAATTTTTTTCCCCTGGGCCCTCAGGGGATTTGTTCCATGCAGATTACGCTTTGTGCCGACTCTATCGATGGCATCCAAAATTGACGCTTGATCGTTCCATTCGGGGTTACCATTTGGGATCAGAAACTTTTTTCTCTGCGAGTAGATGACGGATTAAGTCCTTACAACAACATTCCCGTAGGGGCCCCAAGCGGTCGGCCTGGAAATTCTGCCCCCCTCGGGGTTCCACCTATACCTTCAGACTTGCGGGATAGCCTTTGCCTAAGTGTCCGAGACACCAAATTGCCTTGAGTGCACAACCACCCTGCAATGACTGTAGTTCAGTAGTAGTTTCCCACAGGGACCCCTTGTCAAAAACGAACTTAAAACTATAACCCATCTCTTGTGAGTCACATCCGTCTGCAAAAACTCCTCTGTTGCGGCTAGTGCTCTCCTAGGGGTTTTGTAGTTTTTCCCCTAGTGTTCCAGAGGTAAACGTCCAGTTGCATATTTTTAAAAGTAAAAGGCTTTTGTTGAACCCCCTTTACATGGGTAAGAATAGAAATCCATTTCCCGGCCCAAAACACTTCTGCCATTTTTCGCCCAGAGAAAACCAAACGTGACCTTTTTCATAACCTTACCCTGTTCAGGTAGAGGATGATTTCACCTGACCAGTGGGCGGTGCAATTTGCTGGGGGACCCCATCCACTTCACGGATCAATCTGTTCCACCCTTAGGGGAAAGACACTCCCACTGCTTCCCCGATGAAGTCAACGTTTGTTGACCTGTTGAACAAACGCGAAACCTTGCTTTTTCCAGGGGTTTAAAATGGGGATAACGAACTTATTGGGGCCCCCGTATTCCACTTGAAACCCGGACAACCTATCTACATACCGCTACAGAATGCCTCATTCACATTCGCGCAGAAAATTTATCAATCAATCTTTATGATGGGTTATTTCCCTAGCAATTCACCTTTGGGAAGCACCCTTATACTAGACCAAGAAGGTGGGATTGGGGCCCCCGTGTTGACTTTAGGAAGTTTAAAACGCGAAAACCATTCCAATCGCTTTCCACTCCCGTACGGGGATCTTTACTTTAAAATCGGGGATAAAAAATCTTTCAACCCTAAATTTTTTACAAGGGGTTTTGGCAATCCCCTTACGAGACAGCCAGACTACGCTTCACCCCTCCTAAGGGCATTATCACTTCCTCCTATGGGGTTTTGATTGCTCTTCCCCTTCACTCTCAAGGCTCGAAAAACTTTAGGGTTTCATAAATGACTTATGGTGTACTAGAGACGAATCGCAGTCTAAAAATATGGGAAAAAACTTAAAAGACTTTAAAGGGGTTTCTGTAACTTGAAAAAGGCCAATTTAAAAGATCAAAAGCTAAAGCAATTTTCAGATCAAAATTAAGTTTCTTGGGGACGTATCCTCCCAAGGGGGTTTCACTGCCAAAGAAAGTCTCATCTAAATTTTCCCAAAACCCAAAAATGCGAGCCCCAAAAAATCCTTGTGGCTTTTGCAGGTTTTTAGATCTTTCATGCCAATTTTCTCCCTACTCTCCCAACTGATTCTAAGAAAGATGCTCCTTTTTTTTGGGCCTTCCCAAGAAAGACATTCCAAACTCTAAAAAAAACTAACACTGCCCAATTTGAAATTTCCAGATTTTTCTGCCCTCTACGACAACGAGCTAGTTCAATTGGCATAGGGCCGTACTGTCAGAAGACCGAGGCAATACAACCCCAGTTGCTTTGCTAGCCGGTCCTTACGAAGGCTAACGAAATACGTAACGACAAGAACTTTTCAAAAGATGGCTTAAAACACTTTCCCAGACTTATTTTCAACTCTGTTCTGCTTACAGACCATGCCCACTGTACCTTATTCCAGAACAAACAACCTACTGGAAGGGTTTCCCGAGGCCTTGACTTCCAAGAGTTCAATCCCACCTTTTACATTTACCCGGGAATCAAATTATGCAATGCCTTATCGCACATGTTTTGATAGTAACGCAAACCCCCTTTAGTCGAAGATGTAAAGAACCAACAAAAATCCTATGGGGTCTGTTGATTCGATTCCTCTCCGGAAACTTTTTCTGACTAAGCCACCACACCCCCAGGGCTTTGTCATGAACCCAAAAATTTTTTTACGAACAGCCGGTGGGACTCCCAGCAGAAAGTATACCTTAAATTCCAAGTCCAAGTGAAAAGTACCTTACAGCTAGTTCACGATTTTCCCGGTGTTGCCACCCTGATGGATCGTTTAGTAAAACAAAACCCAAATTTAAATACTTTGGCCCGTAGGCAACGAATTTCTGATATTTAAGAAATGTAGTGTCTGCATCAACAAAAGTAATGCAATGGCCTAACAAAACCAAGTAACCCAAATACTAGCAACCCCTGGGAAAGTTTCGCTAATTTTTTAACTAAATTTTCCCAAAGTTCCCTCCAATAACAAAAAATCTGTGGTTATGAACCATTTTTACAGATATTTTGAGTTAGTTCCTATTGCAATAAACGCCCAACAGTCAAACGTTTAAAGAAACCATTATCTGCAGGCATACCACCCCCAAGTCCCTATAAAAATAAGGAGGTGAAAATTTTCAAGAAATTCTGAAAATTTGCACCTTGTACAAGACTCTAAAACCACCCTTTTTCCTCACATCCTGCCCCAATGGTTAGCGGGAAAAAACCAATAAGAAAAACTTGTTTTCTTGAGACCCTATCAATCCCAACAGTGAAAATTGGATGAATTATCCTGATGTCAGTGTGCTATAAATTCTGCTTTCAATGTTTTTTTTAAAGGGGCACTCCCATTTTCATTGTATGGTGTAGATAAACGTTTTCCTATAGTTGTTATATTCTAATCCCAAACCAAATTTCAAACCCGAATTTCATAGCAACTCGTACCACTTTCTCAAATTTTTAAAGAATTTCCCGGAAAAACTTCATAAATCTGCAATCCCAAAGTTGAAAAAGTTGTTGGTCCTTTTGGTATGAACATATCCGGTAATAAGATAAGGGTTTAAAAAATTGACGGCATTAAATAACGTTTTAAAACTTGAATTAGATGTGATATAAAGTTTCCCAAACCCCAAAAATGTGCAGACTCAAAAATCCTCCGATCCGTACCTCTTTTCCCCGATACCAGCAGACGACCCAAAACGTTTTCCCTAGTCACACAGGGGATTAGAATCCAATACTTTGTAACTTCCAATTCAATTTGCCTCAAAACGCATGATTACCAACTACAGAGTTTATCCTCCCAAGAGACACCCATTTTGCAAATGTCAACTCACCCCGCAGAGTTTTGGGTTTTAAAAAAAATAACCTGTTAAGAATAATTTTGTATCAACTTACATACAAAATTTTTTTTTGGTTCATGTTCCTCCGATTCTAGAGTTACATCAGATTGAGGACCGAAACGCCTTTTTGTTAAACTCTTCTTGGATTTTCCTCCCTGAACCGGATCCTGAAACGACGATCGATCAAATTTTTTTTTTCACTTCTATGTGTAATCTAAAAATTTAGTTTTTTAAATTGTCTTATTTTTATGTAGCAACAGTTTTTAGTTTGAAACTTCCATTTCCCTGTTTTTACTATGATTTATAATTTTAAAATTTTTTTTATTTGACTTTTTAAAATCAGCCCAAGCCCTACACCTGCCTCTCAGTTGTATTGTTGATCGGACACATACGTAGCGTCGCCGACTCCAGTGTATCCTTTACCATAAACCCGGACCGTTTTGACCCCCAAACCCCCTCTGCCGACACTGTCGAACCATAATTTTTGCTACCTAGCCATCAAAGACCCCCTCACATATGGGGGATGTGGCGGCCTCAGTTTACGAAGGGAGCAAGAGAGACAAGGGTTTCGGCGTAAGGGGGCTCCCCACATACTGAAATTTTACGTACTACCAGCCTACGGAGTATTACTTTTACCCTCCACGGCGAACCCCACATATACTAGGGGAAGTCAAAGGGGGCTAAAAATCAAAGGGGGTCAGGGAAATCAGGTGGTCTGGTAAATCAAGGGGTCTAGTAAAATCAAGTGGCAGGGAAAGATCAAGGTCAGTAAGATCAAGGTGGTCTAGGAAGATCAATGGGCAGGTAAACAAGTGGTCAGGTAAGACAAGGGGTGTCTAGGGAAAATCAGTCTACAAACTCTGAAACCCAATTTTAAAAAATGCCCCCCCCCAAACCCCCAACACCCCCAGACACTCCCAACACCCCCCAGAACCCCCCAGACACCTCCAGACACCCCCAGACACCCCCCAGACACCCCCAGACACCCCTCGACACCCCCAGACACCCCAAAACACCCCCAGACAACCCCCAGACACCCACAGACACCCCAGACACCCCCAGACACCCCCAGACACCCCCAGACACCCCCCAGACACCCCCAGACACTCCCAGACACCCCCAGACACCCCCAGACACCCACAGACACCCCCAGACACCCCCAGACACCCTCAGACACCCACAGACACCCCCCAGACACCCCCAGACACCCCAGACACCCTCAGACACCCCCAGACACCACAGAACACCCCCAGACACCCCCAGACACCCTCAGACACCCACAGACACTCCCCAGACACCCCCAGACATCCCCCAGACACCCCCAGAACACCCCCAGACACCTCTCAGACACCCCTAGACACCCACAGACACCCCAGACACCCCCAGACACCCCACAGACACCCCCAGACTCCCCCAGACACCCCCCAGACACCCCAAGACACCCCCTAAGACACCCTCACACACCCCCAAGACACCCCCAGACACCCCCAGACACCCCTCAGACACCCCTAGACACCCACAGACACCCCAGACACCCCCAGACACCCCCCAGACCCCCGCAAACACCCCCAGACACCCCCAGACACCCCAAGACACCCGCTAAGACACCCTCAGACACCCCCAAGACCCCCCCAGACACCCCCAAGACACCTCCAGACACCCCCCAAGACACCCCCAGACACCCTAAGACACCCCCAAGACATCCCCAGACCCCCCAAGACCCCCCAAAAACCCCCAGACACCCCCATGACACCCCAAGACACCCCCCAGACACCCCCAAGACACCCCAAGACACCCCCAGACACCCCCAAGACACCCAAGACACCCCCAGACACCCCCAAGACACCCCAAGACACCCCCAGACACCCCCAGACACCCCCAAGACACTCCAAGACACTCCCAAGACACACTAATACAGACTCTGGAGTCTTAAGCGCTAAACCCACAAGGTTATGCTACTGAAAATATTTTTGAAACTTCCAAGCATAAAATTACTTAGCCAGGTCCTCTACAACTTGGCCAGGTCCCCTACAACTTGGCCAGGTCCTCTACAACTTGGCCAGGTCCTCTACAACTAGGTCACGTCCTCTTCAACTTGGCCAGGTCCCCTACAACTTGGCCAGGTCCTCTACAAACTTGGCCACGTCCTCTTCAACTTGGCCAGGTCCTCTACAACTTGGCCAGGTCCTCTACAACTTGGCCACGTCCTCTTCAACTTGGCCACGTCCTCTACAACTTGGCCAGGTCCTCTACAACTTGGCCACGTCCTCTTCAACTTGGCCACGTCCTCTACAACTTGGCCACGTCCTCTACAACTTGGCCACGTCCTCTACAACTTGGCCACGTCCTCTACAACTTGGCAAGGGTCCTCTACAACTTGGCCACGCTCCTCTAAAACTTGGCCACGCCCCTTTGCAACCTACTGAAAAGATGTGGTTAATTCCACATTTCTGAGGATTTGGTATTGATTATCCGGCTATAATATATTATCCAGCTATAATATATTATCCGGCTAAAATATATTATCCGGCATAATATATTATCCAGCTAATTATTACCGGCTATAATATAATATCCGGCTAAAATATATTATCTGGCTATAATATATTATCCGGCTATAAAAATATTATCCGACTATAATATATTATCGCAATAAAAAAAAAAATTATTATCCGGCTATAATAATTATCCGTCCATAATATATTCTCCGGCGATAAAAATATTATCCGGCTATAATATTATCAGGCTATAATTATTACCGCTATAATATATTATATCCGGCTAAATATTATATCCGGCTATAATATATTATCCGGCTAAAATTTAAATATCCGGCTATAATATATTATCCGGCTTAAATATATTATCCAGCTATAATATATTATCCGGCTATATATATTATCGGCTATAATATATATCCGGCTATAATATATTATCTGGCTTTTAATATATTATCCGGCTATAATATATTATCCAGCTAAAATTTATCTTTATCGGCTATAATATATTACCGGCTATTAATTATTACCCGGCTAAAAATATATTACCCGGCTAAAAATATATTATCGGCTATAATATATTTCCGGCTATAATATATTATCCGGCTATAATATATTATCCAGCTATAATATATTATCCGGCTATAATATATTATCCGGCTATAATATATTATCCGGCTATAATATATTATCCAGCTATAATGATTATCCGGCTAAATATATTATCCAGCTATAATATATTATCCGGCTATAATATATTATCCGGCTATAATATATTATCTGGCTATAATATATTATCCAGCTATAATATATTATCCGGCTATAATATATTATCCGGCTATAATATATTATCCGGCTATAATATATTATCCAGTTATAATATATTATCCAGCTATAATATATTATCCAGCTATAATATATTATCCAGTTTATAAATATATTATCCAGCTATAATATATTATCCGGTATAATATATTAACCAGCTTAAAATATTATCCAGCTAAAAATATATTATCCGGTTTAAAATAAAATTATTGGCTTAATATATTATCCAGCAAAATATATTACCCAAGCTAAATATATTATCCGGCTATAATATATTATCCAGCTATAATATATTATCCGGCTAAAATTTATATATCCAGCTTTAATATATTATCCGGCTATAATATATTATCCAGCTATAATATATTACCGGCTATAATATAATATCAGCTATAATATATTACCGGCTATAATATATTATCTGGCTAAAATTATTATCCAGCTTTATTATTATGCGGTATAATTTATTATCCGGCTATAATATATTATCCAGCATAATATTTTAACCGGCTATAATATATTATCCAGCTATAATAATTACCCGGGCTATAATTATTATCCAGCTATAATATTTTATCCGGCTATAATATATATCCACTATAATATATTATCCGGCTATAATATAATATCCAGCTATAATACAGTATCGGCTATAATTATATTATCTGGCTAAAATAATTATCCAGCTATAATATATTATGCGGCTTAATATATTATCGGCTATAATATATTATCCAGCTATAATATATTATGCGGCTATAATATATTATCCGGCTATAATTATTATCCGGCTATAATATTTTATCCAGTTTATAATATATTATCCGGCTTTTAATATATTATCTGGCTATAATATATTATCCGGCTATAATATATTATCCGGCTATAATATATTATCCGGCTATAATATATTATCCGGCTATAATATATTATCCAGCTATAATATATTATCCGGCTATAATATATTATCCGGCTTTAATATATTATCCAGAGTATAATAATTATTCCGGCTTTAAAATATATTATCCGGTTTATAATATATTATCGGCTATAATATATTATCCAGGTAAAGAATCACACACAAAGTGGGAGTTGTCACAGTTGCTCTTTGCTGATGACATTGTGCTCTTGGGAGATTCTGAAGAGAAGTTTCAGAGATTGGTGGATGAATTTGGTAGGGTGGCAAAAGAAGAAAATTTAAAGGTGAATACAGAAAGAGTAAGGTTATGGGGAAATAACAAAAAGATTGGGTGATGAAAGATTGAATATCAGATTGGAGGGAGAGAGTATGGAGGAGGTAAATGTATTCAAAATATTTGGGAGTGGACGTGTCAGCGGATGGGTCTATGAAAGATGAGGTGAATCATAGAATTGATGAGGGGAAGAGTGAGTGGTGCACTTAAGAGTCTGGGAGACAAAGAACTTTGTCCTTGGGGGAAAGAGGGGAATGTATGAGAGTTTTGTTTACCAACGCTCTTATAAGGGTGTGAAGCGTGGGTGATAAAGTTGCAGCGGGAGAAGGCTGGAGGCAGTGGGGGACGTCATGTCTGGGGGCAATTTTGTGGTGGAATATAATGCAGAGAATTCGTAGTTTGGAAGTTAGGAGGAGGTGGGGGGATTACAAAACTTTGCCCAAAGGGGGCTGAGGAAGGTTGTTGAGGGGGTTTCGGACAGGGTAGAGAGATGGAGTGAAACAGAATGACTTCAAGAGTGTATCAGTCTGTAGTGGAAGGAAGGCTGGGTAGGGGTGGCCGGGGAAGGTTGGAGAGAAGGGTAAAGGGAGGTTTTGTGTGCGAGGGGCTTGGACTTCCAGCAGGCAGCGTGAGCGTGTTTGATAGGAGTAAATGGAGACAAATGGTTTTTAATACTTAAACGTGCTTTTGGGGAGTGTGAGCAGAGTAACATTTATGAAGTTGTTCAGGGAAACCGGCAGGTTGGACTTGAGTCCTGAGATGGGAAGTCAGTGTCTGCGCTCTGAAGGAGG
>NC_069441.1:39706804-39725495 GCF_026875155.1 Cherax quadricarinatus
TCCAGAACATCACTCATTGGATCCTTTACACCCCCCGGATGACCGTTTTGGGAAACACATTCGACAGCATAATGTCAACGAGATTAAAGTCAGTTGATCAATGAAATGCTGGGCCCACAGATGGCTCCAATTAAATCCTGTTTCCTACTTGTATGTCTCATAACAATAAAATTTGCTTTAAAATGAGCTGATGTAGGAAAACAGCTTTAGCTTGCCAATAAGTTAGGAATCCTACCTGTAAATAGCTGTCAATAAAGCTAGGGATCCTTATTAACCTTGTCCAAACCCTGTGTATAAAAAAAAAAAGACAGAGAAAGGGACAGTGAGGGGAGAGACACAGAGACACACAGAGACAGAGAGAGAGAGGGGGAAGAGGGACAGAGACGGGAGGGGAGATCACCACCACCCCACTCCATTACCGTCTTGTAGTGGCCCACTGATACCACAGCTCAGATGCCCCTCTAAATTGCAACACCCTTTTTCCCTTCCTTCAGGTGGAGGCACTGTAATTCCCAACTCCAGGACTGAGTCTGTCAAATCAGTTTCCCCTGAATCCCATCATGTTACCAAGCTCACTCCAACTTTATCCACGCACATTCAAACATCCCCAACAAAAATTTTGCTTTAATTTGGAAATTCAATACTTGAGAAGGGTTACTAGCTCCCTTTGCAGGCCCCTACCCTACCTCGGGAAAAAACTCCCCAAAAATTGACATTCCGGCACTACGAGGCCTGTTGCAGGCTACTTCCATTCTGAAACCCACCAAAAAATCCCTATTCACAAGTATGTCTTTTCTCAACTAAAAAAAAACAGTCAATAAAACACTAAAAAAAAAAAAAAAATGGGAAAAATGCCTCGAGTCGCTACTTTAACCCAAACACAAGGTCAGGGGTTTAGCTGACCCCCATTATGCACTGGTGGGAGGAAAGAATTTTTTTTTATACTGCATGAGAACTCTACAGCTGCCAGAGATCCCCAGCTTTTCAAATGCCCTCCCTTCGGCATAAGGGAAATTGCCAACAAACCTTTGGCTGTCTTAAAGAAAGAACATGAATTTTTTTTTAAATCAGTTCCTGATCAGCTGGGCTGTGGTTTGAACATTAGGCTATGTGCAGCCGCAGCAACACCCCAGGAGGTCTGGTCTGTGACCAGGCCAGGGGCAGTAAACCCCAGCAGCATCCTTCAAGTACCCTTCAGGTATGTGACCCACCACTGCTAACCCATTCTTTCTGCCTATCTGGAGTTTACCTGGAGAGATTTCCCGGGGGTCAAACCCCCGCGGCCCGGTCTGTGGACCATGGTGGACCGGGGGCCTGATCACCAGGCTCTTACTGCTAGCCACATGCAGTCCAACATACGACCCACAGTCCGGCTGGTAGGTACTGACTTTGGTGCCTGTCCAATGCATGCTTGAAGACAGCCAGGGGTCTATTGGTAATCTCCCTTATGTATGCTGGGAGGCAGTTGAACAGTCTTGGGTCCCCTCACACTTTTTGTTTGTCTCTTATCGTGCTAGTGGCACCCTGCTTTTCATTGGGGGAAACTGCAGTGTCTGCCGGTCTTTTGCTTTCGTAGGGACTGATTTTCGTGTGCTGTTTGGTTACTAATCCCTTAGGATTTTCCAAGTTTATATAATCATGTATCTCTCCCTCCTGCGTTTAGGGAAAAACAGGTTCAGGAACTTCCAAGTGTTCCCGTAATTGAGGTGCTTTATCGCAGTTGTGTGTGCCTGAAGGTTCTCTACATTTTCTAGGTCAGAAAATTTCCCCTGTCTTGACAGTGATGTTGTATGCAGCAATTTCCAGCCTAGATAGAACAAGCGACCTGAAAGGGGTGTCATCACGGGCTGGCATCCCGGGTTTTTGAAGATTCTCATTATCCATCATTTCATTTTCCTAAAAAGATGCGACTGATACAATGTAATGGTCCTTGAACGTGAGATCCTCCAGAAATGATCACCCCCAGGTCTTTGACATTAGTTTTTCGCTCTACTTTGTGGTTTGAATTTGTTTTTACTCCAATGAAGTTTCAATTTCCTCACATTTTCCATGGAGAAATTGAAATTTCACATCACTAAACTTCATATTGTTTTCTGCGGCCCATTTAAAGATTTGGTTGATGTCCACTTTGGAGTCTTGCGGTGTCTTCAATGGAGGACCTGTCATGCAAACTCGAGTGTCATCTGAAAGGAAGACACGGCACTGTGGCTTATATCTTTGTCTAGTCCGATATGAGGATGGGGGGACAAGATTGGAGCGAGTACTGTCCCTGTGGAACAGAGCTTTTCACCATAAGCGCCTCAGACTTTACTCTGTTGACTACTACCTTTTGTATTCTATTTGTCAGGAAATTATAGATCCATCTACCAACTTTTCCTGTTATTCCTTTTTCATGCATTTTGTGCACTATTACACCATGGTCACACTTGTCAAAGGCTTTTGCAAAGTTGTGTATTTACATCTGCATTGTTTCTAGAGCATCCTGGCCAAAATTTACCACACAAAACATATTTGAGTGCACTATGATTAAAGATGTATACAAACATAAGTCCCACTAGCCTCAGAAAAGTGTACTGTATATGTGGGAGACAGTAAAAGGGGTTTTAAGTAGGTTCAAGCCTTTAATACAGTACGGGAAATGGGGGTGCTGTATTGAATCTTTAAATTTTATTCTGACATATTTGTTTGTTTTTTATTTTATTTTTTTGTTTTTAAATATTTCATAAAATATACTATTGGTGAAGTAAGGGCAATTAATAAGTAATACAGCCAGTATGTTGGTTATGGTTACATAGAAAACATTTGGGAAGAAAGCCACTGTTTTGGAAGCTTTCTTAAATTGTGCTGGATGTGTTTTTTAAAATTTTAAAGTTTGCAGTCAAAGTGAATTCCTAACATTTTTCCCCTGTATTTTCTGTCAATGTGTGTGTATTTATCTTTTTTTTTTAAGGCATATAATTTTTAGCTTTATTCCATAACACTACAGTGGAACCTCAAAAATCGAACATAATCCGTTCCAGGAGCTAGTTCTCAATTCAAAAAGTCTGAAATTCGAAGCAATATTTCCCATAAGAAATAAGGGGAAATAAAATTAATCCGTTCCAGCCCCAAAAAATATTCACACACAAAATACATTTTATAGAGATTAATTACATTTTTAAACATACAACAAATACTATAGTTTTTAATTTGTATAGTAATACATATAAAATAACATTTTTTACTTCCCTTTATTGAAGATTGGTGTGATGGCATTGGAAGATAGGGAGGAGGTGAGAGGGAGTTGGGGTTAGTGTCTGGAAGGAGAATCCCCCCCCATGAGGACTTCAGGTATCAAAGCCCTCTCTGGGGTTATTCCCTTCTCTGTCTTTTAATGCCACTAGGACCAGCTTTAGAGTCACGGGAAACCCCTGTCTCACAAAAATAACTGTCCACATCCTGGCAAGCTCAACAAGTTCACACCACTCTCATACTTCTGTATTTTTCCTTCTTCACATCTATGGTGTTTCTCACTTTCTTTCCCCACAGGGGTACCAACTAGCAAGTTTCTTTGGGCCCTGGCAACTTATTTCACAGTCCCACAAGCACTAAACAAAACGAATAATCGTTAAAAATGTGTGAATGAGAGCGCAGGTTAGTGTTCACTCAAGCATAAACAAAGTTTAGATGCTCACGGCGCCTGCCCCGGGGACGCGGACAGAGCGGACCGGCAGACAGGTCCCGTACCGGCAGTCCAAAAATTAGGGGCGCGTTCGATAGTAGGGACACAGTTTGTCCGAAAAAAATGGTCTTATTATCAAAACGTTCGATATGTGATACGTTCGATTTTTGGGGTTCCACGGGTTTTACCATAGCACGCTTTATCAAGAGTTAATGTAATTTGTCACCATCTAACCCATCCCCTTTTCCAGTTCAACACACTGTTGTTGAGTTTCACCAGATCTGGATTGGAGATGGATAAGGTACAGCAGTAGCACCTGTGAATAAAACTGGTTTAAGTTGTTTGATATATTTGGTAGATCACTGATGTAAAGGAAAAATGAAAGCAGTCCAAGTGGCCTTGCAGCACCCTATGACAATGGGTTGAGTAGTGCCAGTCTGCATTGAACCAAAACAGATAATAGAACCTACTAGAAATGAAAAATACACTAGATCTGAGCCTAACAAACAAGAAACTAGCCAAAAAATCTCAAATGCAATTAACTTTGATCAAATGATGGATAACTTAGGAAATAGTCAAAAGGAGGAATGTTCTTTAAATTTTTAAACAATCAAGAATCAACTGGGATGAAAAACTGTCAAACATTCCTGGGAAATCACCCTGGACACAACCTAAAGCAATGTAGGGAAAAAACCAACTGCAGAATCATAAAGAACAGATTTGTGTAACACTGAACCATACGACTGTCTTAGGATGAAACAGGAGAACAAACAAGTTGTCACAGAAAAAGGGGATATTTGAACCCCTCTAAAAAGGGCCCAAAATATTACAAAGGAAAGAAAATTACAATTAAACTGCTGATTTGGAGCTTAAACTAAGTTACTTGTACCAGATAAAAAAAAAAAAAAAAGTCATTCAAAAATTTGGATTTTTTTTTTAAAAAATGCAAAAATCTAAGTTAAAAACCACCCTTTAGTATTGGCCCTCTACTCAAAGAAGGTTCATACGGCATTTATGAAAAGAAACTTAACGAAATAATGAAGGAACAATAGGGAAGAATGCTCAACAATCCAATCAACATTACAGAGACTTTAAGACCTAGAATTTCCTCATTAACTCTGCCTACCCTACAAATTATAATTATTAAACTTAAACCTTAATACTTCGAAAAAAGGGGAAACAATATGCAGATGCAGCAGCACCTGGTCTTGATTCATGGAATTCTTTGCATATGAAGAAATACGAGTTCCATTATGAAGAAATGCAAAAGGGGCCCTTAAGACGAAATTTACAAGTAAACAATGCCCCTTTTCACAGGGAAAAACCCGCAGTGATGGCAAAAAAATTACAGATCAGTAGCAGTAACATCAACAAGTTGTTGAAAGGGTGCTGCAATACCAACTTTGACATAAAATTTAAAGCAGGGAAAAACATGCTTATCAACTATTAGAACATTACCAGTAAGACAGTCACCAAGTGGTTAATGAAACAAAGGGAGTCACAGCAAAATAAATTTCGTACCCAAAGGACTTTTTTGTAGCACCAATGTTTCTCACCCTCACGAAGACAAAAAACACGAGCCACAGCTTTATAAGAAAATTGACTCAGTAGAAGAGAAAAATGCGGTAGCAGCAGTTTTCAAATGGGCAAATGGGAAAATAGTACAGTGAATCCTCGAGTAACAGCGGCTTTGGCTAACGCCAAAATCGGCTAACGGCTCGCTTTGGCATAAAAGTGTTGGCTCAGCTAACGCCAAATAACTCGGATAAGGCTTTCGTCCCGAAAAATGTTCATGTGGCTGAGCGAGCACCCGGCTACTCATTCCATGTACCCGCCAAGTATGCCACCGTTTACAAAGCCAGTGAGGACGTCCAGGCGTTACCCGCAATATATTTTGTATTATTCCAGTGTTTTTAGTGCTTGTAACTGCTAAATAAGCCCCGCATGAGCCCAAGAAAGCTTCTAGTGCCAATCCTGTGGTAAAAAGGGTTTAGGTGTACTATCGAATTAAAGAAAGAGATAATCTCAAAGTATGAGAGTGGAGTGCGTATCTCGGAGTTGGAAAGACTATATAACAAACCCCCTTCAACCATCCTATTATCTTGGCCAACAAAACAGCAATCAAGGAAGCTGTTGTTGCGAAAGGTGCAAGTATGTTTTAAAACATAGATCGAAAATACTCGAAGATGTGGGAGGACTGTTGTTGGTGTGGATAAACGAGAAACAATTATTAGGAGATAGTGTTTCTCAGTCAATAATATGTGAAAAGGCAAGGGAGTTGCATGCGAATCTCATTAAGAAAATTTCCTCCAAATAGTGCTGCTGTTTATAAATTTAAGGCCCGCAAAAGCTGGTTTTTAGAGATTTAATAATTGCAGTGGCTACACGTGTGATAAGGCATGGTGAGGCTGCCAGTTCTGACAAAAAAAGCAGGTGAAAAATATGTGCAGGACTTTAACCCTTTAACTGTCACAGCCGTATATATAGTCTTAAAGGGTACCATGTTTGGCGTATATATACTCAAATTCTAGCGGCTTCAAATCAAGAAGGAGAAAGCTGGTAGGCCCACATGTGAGAGAATGAGTGTGTGGTCAGTCAGTGTTCAGTGGTCAGTCGTCACGTGAGGTCACAGACCCTGAGCTGCTTTGGGGATTAGCGTGGACGGTTACAAAGATGGCTTGCTTCCCGCAGTGTTTTAAAATTGAGGTTGGAGAGTTGAAGGAGGAGGTCTTGTTTCTCCAGGAGGAGATTAGGAGGCTAAAGGTCCACCTCAGTGGGTTGGGAGGAGTGTGAGGTGGCTGGAGTTGTGGGGGAATGAGGGTAGTGAGGTGCAGTCTGTCTCTCGCTGTGAGGATGGCTGTAGGTGGGGAGGTAGCAAAAGGCTACCAGCAGTGAGGTGCAGTCCAGCACCTGCTACAAGTGGCGGGAGTAGTAACCAGTAATGGGAGGAGAAACAGAATAAGGAAAGTTAAGAGTGAAGATCTGAAGGTAGGAAATCGCTTCTTGTTCTTCAGGATGAATGTACTTCAGTGGCCAGTGAAGGTAAGGATACTACTGCCCCTGCTAACAGAGGTAGGGCATTCTTGTGGTTGGTGACTCTCAGGTAAGATATATTGACCGTACTTTTTGTAATAGGAATAAGAAGAAGAGAGATAGAGTGTGCCCTTTCCCTGGAGCTGGTGTTGGGGAATAGTTAACAGGCTGGATAATATCATGTCAGGTAATGGGAACAAGCCCATTATTTGTCTCAGTGCTGGTGGAAATGATATTGGGAAGGGTTGGAGATAAGAGCTGCTAGGGGAAGTACAGGTCAGCAAAAGATTTCATTAAGTCTAAGGGAGGGGGTCCCAATCATATGTAGCATCTTGCCTAGAAGGGGAGTAGGAAATGAATGGTTGTCTAGGGCAATTTGGTGTAAATTGCTGGCTAGACAGATACTGAAGGAAATTGCAATCACATTCATTTACAATTGGAACAAATTTTATGGCAAAACATGATATGTATGCAAGGGATGGGGTACATTCTCTGGGGCGGGGGTGGTAGCACTTTCAACTCAATTGAGAAGGTCATTGGTGAAAAGCCTATGATTTTAAAACTGATAGAGAAGGGTATGGGTGTGTGTGGGAAACAAGCAGGTTGCAAACACTAGGGTTGGAATCAGTAAAGTATAAAAGGCTTTAGCATGAAGTTATAAAATAAGGACAATAGATCAGGTCAGGGCAGCAAACAAAGGGGGACAGCAGAGGACAGCAAGGGGACTAGGTCCTTAAGGTTTATATACTAATAGCAGGAGTGTAAGAAATAAGTAGATGAGTAGATTAATTGCAAAGTGGAAAGGAAACATAGATATTATTGCTATAACAGAGACTGGCTCAATTGAAAGATAGAGAGATGCCTCTGAATGTCAACATAAAGGTATAAATTATTCCACACGCAGGGTCAACAGGAAGGGTGGTGGAGTAGAATGGTATGGCAGGGCAATTTAATTGTTTTTGTTAGACAGATTATAAAATTAGAAGCGTCAGCCACTGAACTGTTTGGTTACGCTTCTCGAGGGAGAAAACTAATTTTGGGTGTGATTTACAGGGGGCCCCAAAACTTGAAAGGAGTGCAAATAAACTTCTATGGGACGAAATTTGTAAGGGATCTAATACGGAAAATGTTGTGGTAATGGGAGTTTCAACTATAGACAGATTGACTGGAGCAATTTGACAGAAAATTTTAGAGGTTTAGGTGACTTTCTTGATACGATCCAGGATGTTTTTTAAAAAGTTTGGACAGGGGCCAACGAGAGGAAATAACCTCCTTGACTTGGTTCTTGCCAATAGGGAAACACTAATAATAATCTTGAGATTAATGATGAGCTTGGGGAAAGTGATCACAAACACTCAGTTTTAATATATCATGGAATTCCCCCAAAAATGGCAATCAAGGTCTCGTTCCCCTGACTTTCGGCTTGGCTGATTTCATGGACTTGAAAATTTACTTAGGTGGGTGAACTGGAATGACTGACTAAGGTAGGTAGGTGGTGATTGGTTGGATATGATGCTTCCAGGGCATAGTTTAGTGTCAGTCAAATTATGTTCCAAATAGGGAAATCAGATCAAACAAAAATGATCCTAAATGGATGAACAATAGATTTAAAATATCTGATTGGTCAAAGAGAGGCATATATAGGCAAATCAAAGAGGAGAGGGGCAATTAAGAAATCGATTATTCAGTTAAAGAGAGAAATAAAAAAGGGAATTAGAAAAGCAAAAAGAGATTATGAGGTTAAAGTTGCAAGAGAATCGAAGACTAACCCAAAAGGATTCTTTCAGGTATACAGAAGTAAGATCAGGGACAAGATAGGCCACTCAAAAGTTCTGGGTCAGCTCACTGACAGTGATAAGGAAATGTGTAAAATTTTTAACACATACTTCCTCTCAGTTTTTACACAGGAGGATACCAGCGATATTCCAGTAATGATAAATTATGTAGAACAGGACGATAATAAACTGTGCACGATTAGGGTCACAAGTGACATGGTCCTTAGGCAAATAGATAAATTAAAACCTAACAAATCCCAGGCCCTGATGAACTGTATGCAAGGGTTCTAAAGGAATGTAAAGAGGAGCTTAGCACACCTTTGGCTAATCTTTTCAACATATCACTACAAACTGGCATGGTGCCAGATAAGTGGAAAATGGCAAATGTGATACCTATTTTCAAAGCAGGTGACAGGTCCTTAGCTTCGAACTATAGACCAATAAGCCTAACCTCCATAGTGGGAAAATTTATGGAATCAATAATTGCCGAGGCAGTTCGTTAGCCACCTTGAAAAGCATAAATTAATCAACGAATCTCAGCATGGTTTTACAAAGGGGCGTTCCTGCCTTACGAATTTATTAACTTTTTTCAGTATGGTATTTGAGGAGGTAGATCATGGTAATGAATATGATATTGTGTATATGGACTTCAGTAAGGCTTTTGACAGGGTCCCACATCAGAGACTATTGAGGAAAATTAAGGCACATGGAATAGGAGGAGAAATTTTTTCCTGGATCGAGGCATGGTTGACAAATTAGGCAGCAGAGAGTTTGCATAAATGGGAAGAAATCAGAGTGGGGAAGCGTCACGAGCAGTTGTTCCACAGGGGTCAGTGTTGGGCCCCTGCTGTTCACAATCTACATAAACGACATAGATGAGGGCATAAAGAGCGACATCGGCAAGTTTGCCGATGACACCAAAATAGGCCGTCGAATTCATTCTGACGGACATTCGAGCACTCCAGGAAGACTTGAATAGACTGATGCAGTGGTCGGAGAACTGGCAGATGCAGTTTTAATATAGGACAAATGCAAAGTTCTAAATGTTGGACAGGACAATAACCATGCCACATATAAACTAAATAATGTAGATCTTAATATTATGGATTGCGAAAAAGATTTAGGATGTTCTGGTTAGCAGTAATCTGAAACCAAGACAACAGTGCATAAGTGTTCGCAATAAAGCTAATAGAATCCTTGGCTTCATATCAAGAAGCATAAATAATAGGAGTCCTCAGGTTGTTCTTCAACTCTATACATCCTTGGTTAGGCCTCATTTAGATTATGCTGCACAGTTTTGGTCACCGTATTACAGAATGGATATAAATTCTCTGGAAAATGTACAAAGGAGGATGACAAAGTTGATCCCATGTATCAGAAACCTTCCCTATGAGGATGACTAAGGGCCCTGAATCTGCACTCTCTAGAAAGACGTAGAATTAGGGGGGGATATGATTGAGGTGTATAAATGGAAGACAGGAATAAATAAAGGGGATGTAAATAGTGTGCTGAAAATATCTAGCCTAGACAGGACTCGCAGCAATGGTTTTAAGTTGGAAAAATTCAGATTCAGGAAGGATTAGGAAAGTACTGCTTTGGTATAGAGTTGTGGATGAGTGGAACAAACTCCCAGAGTACAGTGATAGAGGCCAGAACGTTGTGTAGCTTTAAAAATAGGTTGGATAAATGCATGAGTGGATGTGGGTGGGTGTGAGTTGGACCTGATAGCTTGTGCTACCAGGTCGGTTGCCGTGTTCCCCCTTAAGTCATTGTGACCTGACCTGACTAGGTTGGGTGCATTGGCTTAAGCAGGTAGGAGACTTTGACCTGCCTCGCATGGGCCAGTAGGCCTTCTGCAGTGTTCCTTCGTTCTTATGTTCTTATGTTTTTTTAATTAAAATGCCGACTTTGTGGTCTATTTTCATATATTATTTATGGTTGTATTCTCATTTTCTTGGTCTCATTTGATAGAATTGAAAATATATTATACAAATAGAGGTAATTTTGATTGATTTTACTATAAAAGAACCTGGAAATGGAGCTCAAAGTAGGGGAAATGTTTGATTTTTGCCGATGTTCAAAAGTAAACAAATGATGTCATTGTCCAATAAATGTCCAACTAGCCACTCTAATATGCAGTCATGAAGGGGTTCATGTTATTTATACAGTTATTACAGTATTGCAATAGTCTGCATAATAGTAAATTTTCTATTTTTTTGTTTGAATAAAAATTCAAAACAGAAAGCAAGGAGTATATCAGAGGGGCCTGAAGTTGTGACTGATGAACAAAGAAAATGTTATTTAGAGCCAGGAATGTCTGCATTGTTCATTCTGAACCTTATTTGAAATTGTCATTTTTTTTAATTTTCGTGAAATTGGCCAAATTGCAAATTTCTGACCACGTTATTGGGTAGTTGAAATTGGTAAATGGGCAGTTTCTTGTACTCAATTGACAGAAAAAAACGGAAGTTCTAAAGAAATAGCTATGAATTTGGTCGACTGTAAACAATGGAATTAGCGAAAATAGGGCTCAAAGTGGGCGAAATCGCCGATTTGTAAATATCACCGAGGTCGCTAACTTCACGAGAGTGTAATTCCATCAGTTTTCCATCAAATTTCGTTTTTTTTTTTGGTATCATTACAATCGGAAAAAGATTCTCTATCATTTCATAAGAATTTTTTTTTTTTTTTTTTTTTTTGAAATTTTGCGACACCAGGAGACACCTCAGGATTGGGGGTTGCGACAGTCAACGGGTTAAGGAGTCCATAGACACTGAAAAATTAAAACTCCAAGAGTGTTTAATTGTGACAAAACAGGCCTGTTTTGGAAGAAAATGCCAAACAGATCTATATTACTCAGGAGGAAAGGCACTCCCAGGACACAAGGCTATGAAAGACAGGCTAACTCTAATGTTTTGTAGTAATGCTAGTGAGGATTGCAAAGGGAAGCCTTTACTCATGTATCAAACTCCCAGTTTTTTTAAGAAAATAATGTCGTCAAGACTAAATTGTGTTTTTGTTTTGGAGGGAAAAAACAGAAAGGTTTGGGGTCATTTGGGGGGGGGGGGAAAAAATTTTCAGGGACTGGTTCTATGACGTTTTTGGCCCCACTGTGAAAAAGTACCTCCTGTAAAAAAAAATTGCCCTAAAATTTCCCTCTGGTAAGGGCTTGCCCCCTCCCCAAACCCCTCATGACTTGCAAGGAAAATTTGCAGGGGAGTGGCTTCATCAAAGTGAATTTTTTTGCCCCCTAATCCACCCCTCAAATCCGGGCCCAGGGGCCCTGCGGGTTCATTTAAAACCTTAAAAAATTTTTTCACCAAAGAAGTTTTTAAAAAAGTGCTTAAAGTGACCCCCCCGGGGACACTGAATTGCCCCTAAGAGAGTTCGGGGAAAGATCACTTCGGTCCCCCTCAATTGCAAAAAACCTTATGGAAAAAGGCCCTTGGGAGGGAGTGCTTGCAAGACTTTAAAATTTTGTTTGGGAAAAAAATTGTGGCCAAAAATGTGTACAAGAGAGGGATTTTGAAGGGTTGGAAAGCTAACCCTCGGGGGCCTATCCCAGTTGGGGAATCTATTGTGGCAGGGGGAATTTTCCAAAGGGGTTTGGGAAAGGTTGGTGGCGGGGAATAGGGAAAGAGTTGGTGGAGGAAAAACAAAGGGGGGGTTTAACCACTACAAAAGGGGCAAGAGCTTCAGGTGCAACAGTAACAGATCCAGCTCAGGAATTTGCTTCAGGGAGGAGGAAGAGAGGGGGGAGGGGAAATTGCCTTTGTCAAAAGGGTTTAAAGGAAAAAGTGTACAATGTGGACAAAGGTGAAAACATTTATGGAAGAATATTTTCCTGACCAAACTGTTGCAAAACTTTTATTGGGGAACATGTACAAAGGGCACTCTTGTGTCCCCTTTTAGGGAAATCTTAAAGGGGTGCGGAAAAAGGTTTTCTGGGCAAAAAATTTTGCGTTTACAGAGGTCCAGTGACTCAAGTTGCCCCCCGTGGCCATTTTTAAAACCCAGAAGGGGGGTTAAAACCCCGAAAAGGGACTTGTTTCCTTTAGTCTTTATGGAAAGGGATTACCCTTCCAAATTAGTTCCCCTTTTATCCCTTTTCCCCCCCCCCCATCTCATCATCATCAACAAGTCCACCTTTTTAAAGGGAAGTGTCTTTCAAATATTGTTTTTTTGTGCATTTTAAACATTTTTTTCTGTGTAGGGGAAAAGTATATTTCATGTTTAAAAAAATTTAAATTTTTTTTAATACTTTTTGGGGTGTCTGGAATGGATTTTTTTGGATTTCCATTATTTTTTACAGGGAAAAATTTAAATTTAGCTAAAGGCTAAAGCAGCTAAAGGCTAAACTCTCTGGGGAAAAAAAATTTTAAAAACATTACTCAAGGGTTCCCCCTGTAATGTAATTCTCAGTTTGGGAGAAAATTTTAAAAGCTTAGATTTGGAAAGAATTTTAAAAAAATCGTGTCAAGCTGGTACAATATAAAAAGGCAGGAAGACCTTTTCTGAAAAGTACAGAGTAAAAGACTCAAATTAAATTTTGTCAGATGAAGTCATTTTTTGAAAACTAAAGTCAAATATCAAAAGGCCAGGAAAATGCAGGAAAAGCCATGCCCAAAGATGATACTTTCCCAAAAAGCCCCAACAACCCAAGTCCTGTGCTCACAATCTTTCACAGCAGGAGAGAAAAAATGAACACATGCCATTAACTGCTACACAGAATAAATAAAACATCTATAGGAAATGTCTCTGAGCACTTTTATGTTCTCTCTGCAATGGAGAAAAGATACATAATAATATATAAAAAGGAACATGGAAGATAACAGAGGGCTTGATCCCTAATCTGCACACTGTCATAACTCACTGGAATAAAAGGTATGGGAATAATTACAGGATAAACTCAGAAAAAAGCAAGAATACCTTATGTACAATTAGCAAACACTGTCAACATTTGTGGTCCATAACTGTTCATCCTATTTCCAGCAGTAGAAATGTCAAAAGGAAGAAGTTTTCAGGAGGAAATTACCACTTCGGCAAATTCCTGGGCAGCCATGTTGTGATGACTACATGAGCCTGCAGATGATAGACTGGCTGACCAGATAGTCAAGGAAGCCTAGCCTGTGGCCAGGCTGCAAGGGTAGGAGAAACCCTGAAACAGTAGGGACATGACTTACAATGTTCCACACTTAGGATACTTGCACTCTGGAACCAATTACAATGGTTAGGTAATTCTACCAACATAAATTCAATTACAGTGGTCCCTGAAATTAGTGCAATGGTGTGAGAGTATGGGTTTTCACTATCAACCACCTCTTTAGTTATCAAGTAAATAGAAATAATGAATATTAACCCTTAACCCCTTGATTGTCGCGGCCGTATATATACGTCTTACGAGGTACCGTGTTTGACGTATATATACTCGTAAATTCTAGCGGCTTCAAATCAAGCAGGTGAAAGCTGGTAGGCCAACATGTGAGAGAATGGGTCTGTGTGGTCAGTGTGCACCATATAAAAAAAATCCTGGAGCACGCAGTGCATAATGAGAAAAAAAAACTACCATTTTTTTTAATTAAAATGCCGAATTTGTGGTCTATTTTCGTATAGTATTTATGGTTGTATTCTCGTTTTCTTGGTCTCATTTGATAGAATGGAAAACATATTATAGAAATAGAGGTGATTTTGATTGATTTTACCATAAAAAGAACCTGGAAATGGAGCTCAAAGTAGGGGAAATGTTTGATTTTTGCCAATGTTCAAAGTAAACAAATGATGTCATTGTCCAATAAATGTCCAAACTAGCCATTCTAATATGCAGTCATGAATGGGTTGATGTTATTTATACAATTATTACAGTATTGCAGTAGTCTGCATAATAGTAAGTCTTCCATTTTTTGTTTACCTGGAGTACCTGGAGAGAGTTCCGGGGGTCAACGCCCCCGCGGCCCGGTCTGTGACCAGGCGTCCTGGTGGATCAGAGCCTGATCAACCAGGCTGTTGCTGCTGGCTGCATGCAAACCAACGTACGAGCCACAGCCCCGCTGATCAGGAACTGACTTTAGGTGCTGTCCAGTGTCAGCTTGAAGACTGCCAGGGTCTGTTGGTAATCCCCTTATGTGTGCTGGGAGGCAGTTGAACAGTCTCGGGCCCCTGACACTTACTGTATGGTCTCTTAACGTGCTAGTGACACCCCTGCTTTTCATTGGGGGGATGGTGCATCGTCTGCCAAGTCTTTTGCTTCGTAGTGAGTGATTTTCGTGTGCAAGTTCGGTACTAGTCCCTCTAGGATTTTCCAGGTGTATATAATCATGTATCTCTCCCTCCTGCGTTCCAGGGAATACAGGTTTAGGAACCTCAAGCGCTCCCAGTAATTGAGGTGTTTTATCTCCGTTATGCGCGCCGTGAAAGTTCTCTGTACATTTTCTAGGTCGGCAATTTCACCTGCCTTGAAAGGTGCTGTTAGTGTGCAGCAATATTCCAGCCTAGATAGAACAAGTGACCTGAAGAGTGTCATCATGGGCTTGGCCTCCCTAGTTTTGAAGGTTCTCATTATCCATCCTGTCATTTTTCTAGCAGATGCGATTGATACAATGTTATGGTCCTTTGAAGGTGAGATCCTCCGACATGATCACTCCCAGGTCTTTGACGTTGGTGTTTTGCTCTATTTTGTGGCCAGAATTTGTTTTGTACTCTGATGAAGATTTAATTTCCTCCTGTTTACCATATCTGAGTAATTGAAATTTCTCATCGTTGAACTTCATATTGTTTTCTGCAGCCCACTGAAAGATTTGGTTGATGTCCGCCTGGAGCTTTGCAGTGTCTGCAGTGGAAGACACTATCATGCAGATTCGGGTGTCATCTGCAAAGGAAGAGACAGTGCTGTGGCTGACATCCTTGTCTACGTCGGATATGAGGATGAGGAACAAGATGGGAGCGAGTACTGTGCCTTGTGGAACAGAGCTTTTCACCGTAGCTGCCTCGGACTTTACTCTGATTGACGACTAACTCTCTGTGTTCTGTTAGTGAGGAAATTATAGATCCATCGACCGACTTTTCCTGTTATTCCTTTAGCACGCATTTTGTGCGCTATTACGCCATGGTCACACTTGTCGAAGGCTTTTGCAAAGTCTGTATATATTACATCTGCATTCTTTTTGTCTTCTAGTGCATTTAGGACCTTGTCGTAGTGATCCAATAGTTGAGAGACAGGAGCGACCTGTTCTAAACCCATGTTGCCCTGGGTTGTGTAAACTGATGGGTTTCTAGATGGGTGGTGATCTTGCTTCTTAGGACCCTTTCAAAGATTTTTATGATATGGAATGTTAGTGCTATTGGTCTGTAGTTCTTTGCTGTTGCTTTACTGCCCCCTTTGTGGAGTGGGGCTATGTCTGTTGTTTTTAGTAACTGTGGGACGACCCCCGTGTCCATGCTCCCTCTCCATAGGATGGAAAAGGCTCGTGATAGGGGCTTCTTGCAGTTCTTGATGAACACAGAGTTCCATGAGTCTGGCCCTGGGGCAGAGTGCATGGGCATGTCATTTATCGCCTGTTCGAAGTCATTTGGCGTCAGGATAACATCGGATAGGCTTGTGTTAATCAAATTTTGTGGCTCTCTCATAAAAAATTCATTTTGATCTTCGACTCTCAGTCTGGTTAGCGGCTTGCTAAAAACCGAGTCATATTGGGACTTGAGTAGCTCACTCATTTCCTTGCTGTCGTCTGTGTAGGACCCATCTTGTTTAAGTAGGGGCCATACTGGATGTTGTTCTCGATTTTGATTTGGCATAGGAGAAGAAATACTTTGGGTTTCTTTCGATTTCATTTATGGCTTTTAGTTCTTCCCGCGATTCCTGACTCCTAAAGGATTCTTTTAGCTTAAGTTCGATGCTTGCTATTTCTCTGACCAGTGTCTCCCTACGCATTTCAGATATATTGACCTCTTTTAGCCGCTCTGTTATTCTTTTCCGTCGCCTGTAAAGGGAGCGCCTGTCTCTTTCTATTTTACATCTACTCCTCCTTTTTCTTAGAGGAATAAGCCTTGTGCATACATCGAGTGCCACCGAGTTAATCTGTTCTAGGCATAAGTTGGGGTCTGTGTTGCTTAGTATATCTTCCCAGCTTATATTGGTTAGGACTTGGTTTACTTGGTCCCACTTTATGTTTTTGAATAAAAATTCAAAATAGAAAGCAAGAGTAATATCAGAGGGGCCTGGAGACATGACTGATAAACAAAGAAAATGTTATTTTAGAGCCAGGAATGTCTGCATTGTTCATTCTGGACCTTATTTTGAAATTGTCATATTTTTTAAATTTTCGTGAAATTGGCCAAATTGCAAATTTCTGACCACATTATTGGGTAGTTGAAATTGGTATATGGGGAGTTTCTTGTACTCAATCGATAGAAAAAATGGAGTTCTAAAGAAATAGCTATGAGTTTGGTCGACTGGAACAACGGATTTAGCCGAAAATAGGGCTCAAATTGGGCGAAATCGCCGATTTGTAAATATCGGCGAGGTCGCTAACTTCGCGAGAGCATAATTCCGTCAGTTTTCCATCAAATTTCGTTTTTTTGGTGTCATTACAATCGGGAAAAGATTCTCTATCATTTCATAAGAAAAAAATAATTTTTTTTTTTAATTTTGCGACACCAGGAGACACCTCAGGATTGGGGGTTGCGACAGTCAAGGGGTTAAACTGTCCAAGCAGATCTACGTTCACATGCGTAGTGCTCCAAAAGCAGATCTACGTTTTTTTTTTACATATTTTCAATAACAAAAAAAAGTAGATCAAAGTTTTTTTTTACAAGTTTTCAAATGTAAAAAAAAAAATTACTTTGTTTACATACTTTCAAATGTTGAAAAAACATAGATCTACGTTTGGACAGTTTAACCCTTTGACTGTTTCAGGCCCCTCTCTGAAACTGCCATTCTATGTCGCTCAATTTTTGAAAAAAAAAAATTATTTTTCTTATGAAATGATAGAGAATCTTTTCCCGATGGTAATGACACCAAAAGTTCGAAATTTGGTCGAAAACTCATGGAATTATGCTCCCGCTAAGTTAGCGGTCTCGGCGACATATGCGTATTGGCGATTTCGCCGACTTTGAGCCCTATTTTCAGCCAATTCCATTGTTCCAGTTGACCAAACTCATAGCTATTTCTTTAGAACTCCATTTTATCTATCAGCTGAGTACAAGAAACCTCCCATTTACTAATTTGGACTACCCAATATGGTGGTCAGAAATTGGCAATTTGGCCAATTTCACGCAAACAGAAATTGGCAATTTGGCCAATTTCATGCAAACTAAAAAAGATGCCAATTTCAAAATAGGGTCCAGAATAAACAAGGTAGACATTCGTGGCACTAAAATAACATATGCTCTGTTCATTAGCCACATCTCTAGGCCCCTCTTATATTATTGCTTTCTATTTTGATTTTTTATTCATACAAAAAAATACAAAATTTACTGTTATGCAGACTACTGTATTATTGTAAAAATGGTATAAATAATATCAGTGCACTAGTGAAAGAATATTAGACTCCCCAGTTGACGTGTAATGGACGTGTGGTGTGATTTATTTACTCCTGAACATTGGTAAAAATCGAACATTTCCGCTACTTTGAGCTCAGTTTCAAGGTCGTTTTCATCATCAAAGTAATGAAAATCATCTCTATTTCTGTAATATGTTTTCCATTTTATCACCTAAGACCATGAAAACGCGAATACAACGATAAATACTATACGAAAATACACCTCAAAGTCGGCGTTTTATTCCAAAAAAACGATCAATTTTTTTTTTCTCATTACGCAATGTGTGCTGCAGGATTTTTTTTATGTGGTGCACACTGACCACACAGACCCATTCTCTCACATGTGGGCCTACCAGCTTTCTCCCGCTTGATTTGAAGCCGCTAGAATTATTGAGTATATATACATCAGAAACATTGGCTCGTAAGACGTATTTATACGTCGAAAACAGTCAAAGGGTTAACCCTTTGAGGGTTTTCGTCGTACTAGTACGTCTTACGCGTAGGGGTTTTTGACGTACTAGTACGCACAAATTCTAGCGGCCTCAATCTCGCGCGAAAAGGCTGGTAGGCCTAGGTGTGAGAGAATGGGTCTGCGTGGTCAGTGTGCGCGGTAGAAAAAAAAATCTGGGACCCAGTGGTGCATTGTGGGAATGCCCTCTTAGTAAACAATGTCCATCATGCCCGGT
>NC_069441.1:39725995-39744779 GCF_026875155.1 Cherax quadricarinatus
CGGGCGGGAAAAGGATTGGCTGGGACAAGACCCCGGGCTGGGAAAGACTCTGGGGGGACAAGGGACCTGGCGGGGACAAGATTGGCGGGGACAAGACTCTGGGGGGGGGACAAACTCTGGCGGGGACAAATTGGCTGGGAAAAGACTCTGGCTGGGACAAGACTCTGGCCGGGACAGACTCTGGCTGGGACAAGACTCTGGCCGGGACAAGACTCTGGCTGGGACAAGACTCCGGCTGGGACAAGACTCTGGCTGGGACAAGACTCTGGCCGGGACAAGACTCTGGCCGGGACAAGACTCTGGCTGGGACAAGACTCTGGCCGGGACAAGACTCTGGCCGGGACAAGACTCTGGCCGGGACAAGACCGGTGAGCTACAACAACAACAATGTCTGAGTTACGGCTCCAGGCAGCAGCTTCACAATAAAATATTCCAAATTAAAAAAAAAATCCTCACTCAGAAATTTTATCCCGGGATATGAAAAAAAAAAGCTCAAAAGATCTCAGAAAAATTCAAAGCTCTCTCTTCACACGGCGAGGGTCCAGGTTCGATTCTGTGGAAATTTATTTGGTCCAAATAGTTCCACAGCTCAGATCCAGCATGAGGTTCGGTCGTCTGAGCCGAGCGACCCTTAAACCCTCCCAAACAAGCAAGGCATTCTCTGGTTGGCGGTTGGTAAGCTTATTTAATTTATAGATTTACTCTTCAGGGAAGTAGGAGGTAGGTTTACTGGTAATACACTAATATTAGGTTTACTAAGGCATCTGTAGATAATGATAGAGTAGACCTAAGACCTTAACATAGGTAGTAATAGGCCGATAATGTAGGCAAACACTAGGATAAGTTAGCTAGGGAGAACTGGCAGCCCTAGCTTGAATGGGGGGGGCGCAGGTCACAAAGACAGAATAGCGCCTTCTTACGATAGACTTCGACTGGACAAGACGTGCCGTGAACATCAGGCGGCGCCCCCCGTGTCTTCACATCTGAGACCTGGGGAATCTGGCGAGACAACCTCGATGTACGTAGATGATCCCCTCCATCAGCCCATACAGTAAGACGAGATATTCCCCTTTTCCAGTAGGATCTGGCCAAGTGACTTAGGAGATTTGTGGGTTTAGTTAACTGAGGGCTCGGCTTTGCTACAGAGAGAGAAATGCCCATAAGTACCAGCGTCTCAGAGTCGTCTGAAGCTAGCTCTGAGTCTCCCTTTAGTTATACTGGGGGATACATACCCTCTTGGATATGGGAATTTCTGAGGTGCGGGCAGGACACTAATAACGATTGAATATTGCAGGAATTAATGCCCCCCATTTTGCACGGATTCCCAAGGGGAAGTCCTAGGGGCTAAAGCTAGGCTTAGGAAGTTGAAGTCAGGATTTTATGCTGCAACAACCAAGTAAGTAGTCCTTATACGTGCATGCAGGCGAGGTTTCTTGCAATACCAATCATTTGTGAAAAATCTGTCCTATAAGCCACTTGTGAGGTGAGGTACCCATCTCAGAGCTGGGTTGTCAACAGGTTTGCCAGGGTAGGCCACTCACTTGGAGGCAGCCAGACAAATTTTCACAAAAGTGGTCCTTCGAACCGGATGTGGAATAGCTAGGTTAAGCTATCATAGCTGGGCCACAGTTAGGAACCAGTTTTACAGAGTTAGGTTAAGCTATCATAGCTAGGCTACAGTTAAAGAACCAGTTTAACAAAGTTAGGTTAAGCTATCATAGCTAGGCCACAGTTAGGTTAAGCTGTCAGCTAGGCCACAGTTAGGAACCAGTTTAAAAAAGTTAGGTTTAAGTTACCCACCTAGGTCAAAGTTACTCAGAGGCTAGGCCAAGCTGACTATACACAGAAGTTGTTATTTGCAGTAATTTACGGGCAGGCCAGGTAGGCTAGAGAAGCTTGTGAATTTAATTATTTACAGTGATTACAAGTAATCCAGAGTAGGAGACTTGTGTGTTAATTACTTACAGTGGATTTGCAAGGTAGCCACAGTTAGGCTAGGCTTGTGCAATATTTACAAAAGGTTATAGTAGCTAGGACAGATTTAACCTAGTTATTATTACAGGGAGTTATAAAGCCAGGTTTAAGTTATAGCACACTAGCTAGGTTAGGATTTACCTTATCCAACCATCACGCTAAACAGAGTAAGCTGGGCACAGTTAGGCCAAGCTGTTTACATACATTATTTATTATGTTTCACAAGTTGAATTTGCTTGTGTTAACCAAGTGATTTTTTTGTATACTGCCCATTAGTGTGTGATTTTCATTGTCTTTGATTCATGTTAATGTGGGATTGTGAATTATACCTGAGACTAGTTTAAGTCCTGTAATTATTTGCTGGCATTGTACAGTTAAGTGCTAGGTTAAGCTTTCACATCGATACACTTTGATTGGGATTTGAGAGCTAACAGTGTACATTTTTGATTCATCGTAGAGTCAATATAACAAAGGGAATTGTTAAGCTTGTTGAGAAGCTTAAGACTCGTTCATTCTTACCTAACACCCGTGACGTGCTGGGGGGTTTGGACTGGGTAAAGTACAATTAGTGTCACATCCTCATTAAACTTCGACAATGGCGATGGGGGTTCAGGAGAGTCTGGTTCAGTGCTAACAAAATTAAAACGATCAGTAGCGCATACAAAGGGCATCTGAACAGAACGCGTAACAGGTGCAAGGCTACTTGCCAACGCAGTAATGTAACTGCGATGATTTGCAGAACTGCTTGAAGAGTTTGGGGAAAAGGGGGAAAAGCCTGAACAAGCTTTCTCAGCATATGAGCTACAGGCTTTTGAGGATGAGGAATCCCAGGGAAGTCTTCAGCAGGCTAGGGACGATTCACTAAGGATAAAATGAGTTGTCATCGGAGTATGAATATGTACAAAGATAAGTTTAAGTACATTAAAGGTTTAGTATTCCAGGATGGTGTTGAACACCGCAGGTACCCCAAACAACCAACCCCTGTCATATGTTGCCCAAGTTCCCCCAGCTGAATTTACCAACGTTTGACGGAACCCTTAACAGAGTTACATTGGTTTCTGGGAATCAGTTTAGAGCCCAGATAGATGACAGAATGATTTGTCAGATGCCGTCAAGTTGCAGTATTTGCGGTCGCAGCTCAAGGGTAAAGCCTTAGTCTGGTCCGGCACTACCCGATTACTGACGCTAATTACCAACATCCCAAAGACCAATTAGAAGACATTGTTTGGCAAACTGAGGAGATAAAGGTAGCTATACTTTATCGGTTGTTGGATCTAGAGGCTTGCCGACATGCCCGTCAAAGCTAGAGAAGTTCCGTATTGAGGTTATGAGCTTGCCCAATAGTTTCAGATTTGCATGATGAGAATGATTCAAAATGGATCCTTAGCCAGGTGATTCAGAGGAAACTGGCTAGCACGACAGTGCATGAGTTACACTTAAAACATCGGACGAATGGGTTTTCAACGATAGACCAAATTTGTTGAAGGGTTAGGGGACTCATATCTCACCTGAGCATAGGTCAGGGGGAGAAATTTCCCTACCAAGGAGAAGTCGGTCGACTTCCCCAGACATTCGAGAGATAGACCAAAACCCACCTCCCATCAAAGTAGGCACGTATTATGCCCAGGCGAACCCTCCACCCCAGGGCCAAAGGGAGAACCCACTAAAGCGGCCAGTATGAGACGGTGCGTGTTTTGTGAGGGAAGAACACGCTAGTTCAGGGTGTTCAAGCTTCACCACCTATAACCAAAGGTTCACGGCTAAGAGAGTTGAGACTTTGTTTCAAGTGTTGTGGAGAACATTTTGCCAGGGACTGTAACACCATGCTCAGGGAGTGTCGGGGTTTGCCGGAAGGGAAAGCACCCCCAGTGCCCCTGTGTCCTAATGATGCCGGTTAGCACAAGTTAGGAGAGCAAACCACAAGAAAGGCGGAGAGCAAGAACAAGTCAGAAGTAACGATGAGTGTGGTGAGTCGGCCCCGAGAATTTGTTCTGGTGAGCATTTTCAAGGCTGGGTGGCCCTTGCCCACCATAATGGGGGGTGGTCGCGAACGGGAAGAATCTGAAAACAACCCGTTTTGTTCTTCGACAGGGGGGCACAGAGATCCTTCATAGCGGAGAGTCTAGCCACTAGGTTGAAGCGGAGACAGTTGGTAAAGTTGACATGAAGGGGGAAAAGGGTTGGTGGGAAGTCCCACGAGGTCTTATCCATTTAGTCAATGTGAGGGTCAGGTTAGCCGGGCATCGAGGGGAAATTTTCAGCCTTGATGGTGAGAGGCTGCCCAAAAATCATTACCATAGGGGACTGGCGAAGCAGTCAAACGTTTGAGGGAGTTGGGTGTGAAGCTAGCAGAACCAGACATTGCTACAGACAATGTTAGTAATGTAGGCATATTGGTAGGGGGGGATTACCTAGACGAGTTCGTGTTACGAGAAGGGTTAACCCAAGGAAGGTGTGGGCCTGTACAGGACCCCAGCGGGGTACTCGTTAGGAGGCAGAATACCAGCTCACTTCCCTGCGACCCGGGAAAGGAGGGCTCTGGTATTACAGGCGACTGAGGCTGTACTGTGATGCAGATTGGTGTGCACGAAGGCCTGTCAGGGCGCAAGTTGGCATATCCGACAGTGAGCCGGTCAATAAACTATGGGACCTGGATGTAGTAGGGATTAAAGGTGACCAGCCGCCCCCCGAACACGAAGAGACGTATCGAGATTACTTGAACCATGTGCAGTTCAGGGACGGGCAGTTTTGGGTGCGACTCCCATGGAAACCGGGCCACCCAACCCCTGCCCACTAATTTCAAGGGGGCACGTGGTCAGTTGAATTCATTGGTGAACAGCCTGACGAAGGGTCTGGTGGGGAAATATGATGATATTTTAAGGAACAGCTGGCCCTTGGTTCATCGAAAAAGGGTGCCCAATGCCAGCCTGGGGAAAAAAACCCATTATCTTCCCCCACATGGGCAGTCACCAAGGAGTCGGTAACCACTCCCTCAGAGTAGTCTTCAACTGCAGCTCGCAGGCGAGGGCCCGAGAGCCATCGTTGAACGACTGTCTGCTCACAGGGCCCTCCCTGACGCAGAAAATTAGCAGATGTGTTGTTGAGATTCAGGACGGAACAGTACGCCTATGCGGCAGACATTAGCAAAGCCTTCCTACGTATTGGGTTGCAGCCACAGGATAGGGACTACACAAGGTTCTTGTGGCTGGCTAACTGGGAGATGCCCAAGCAAGGTATGATACCTATAGATTCAGGCAGTGTTGTTTGGTGCCAATTTTACCATTCCCTTTTTTACAGGCTACCATGACTACCACTTGTGAACTGTAACAGCCCGCTTAAAGAATTACTGAAGACCCTATTTTATGTAGACAACATGCAGGGTACCACCTCAGATGAAAGGCTGTTGATGGATATTTACCGAGAGTCTAATCAGGAGATGCTCTCAGCTAACATGCCATTGGAGAGAATGGGTGACAAACAATTTCCCAAAGTTGCGGGGCATGGTGGAACATGGGCTATACTGGCTACTCAGTGCCTGAGGTAACAACGGTGTTGGGACTAGAGTGGGAAGTCAAGAAGACAGACTTAGGCTAAAGAGGAAGCCTGATGGGGAAGGGAAGCTGACCAGGAGTCTTTTCTGAGGGAAAGTGCAGACTGCCTTCGATCCTTTGGGTTTGTTGACACCCATCACCATTCGAGGGGGGATGCTAGTACAACAGACCCGGGAGCTGAACCTAGGTTGGACGACCCCCTGCCAGAAACATCTGCCAGAGTGGGATCTGGTTAACAAAGACCTAGCGGAAATTTCACGAGTTCACATTCCCCAGGTCCTCGGTGCACCGGGGGGATTATGACTTGCACGTCTTCTGTGATGCCTCCTCCAGGCCTATGGGGGAGTAGCGTATTGGTGGCCGGGGACCAAGTCAATCTGGTCACCAGTTTGTGCGCGGGTGACACCCTGAAGGATTGCTCGATCCCAAAGCTAGAGCTCACAGCGATTTTTGCTGGGGAGCAAGACTGGGTAAGTACGTAGAGGAGGTGTTAAGTAAAACTGAGGGGGACACACACCCATGTATGGACAGACTCGGAGGTGGCCTTACAGTGGGTCCAGAATGAAAAGGTCTAAGCTCCCCTATGTCAGGAATCGGGTAAAGGAGATACGGGAAACTACAGTCAACATCAACAATTTGTATGTGCCTACAGATCAAAACCCAGCCGACCTGATAAGCCGAGGGGGACACACAGAAAGTTGATAAAAACGAGCTTTGGTTCAAGGCCCAGACTGGTTACCGGCAAGGGATTGCTGGCCGAGCAGAAAATTCGTGGAGACAATCAGCAGCATAGTACATTTCGCGGGGAACACGACACTGAATTATTTGACCCCAGGCGCTACTCCCCGTGGAGAAAAATTATAGGAGTCAGGAAATGGTATTTCGATTCGTGAGGAAGCTGCATGACAAGGTAAGCCCGGGTCGACAGTTGTCTCTAGTGGGTCCCAGAGAATATTGGATAAAGGGAGTACCAAAGGGGGAGGTTTCCAGGAGTGCGGAAGTACTTTGCGACCCGGCAGCAGGTTATGGCGTCAGGACGCGTGTCCAACGATGACGACTCAGGGAACAGCAAATTGGTTCACTCTTGGGATTGTCCTAGATCATGCGGGGCTAATAAGATGCAGGGGAAGAATACAAAACTCTGAGCTCAGCTATGGGGGCCCAAAAATCCCGTGCTGCTGGGAAAGGAGGGGGTGGGCGACAGAGCTATTGATCAAGATGCCCATCAGAGGACCTTACATGGGGGGTTTGGAGATACCCTCACCTGCCCACGTCAGAATTACTGGGTACTGAAGGGTCGAGCTGCCGTCAAAAAGGGTGCTAAAGAGTTGCCGGTCTGCCGGCGGTACGATGGGAGGACCCTACCCTACCCAGGTCCACCACCGCTGCCTCAGGAGCGGGTACATGGCGGCCCTTTGAGACTGTAGGAATAACTATACGGGGGCTATCACATGAAGAACCAGGAGACGTTAAGGAGGCCCTCGAAAGTATATGTCTGCCTGTTTTTCCTGTGCCACTACTCGAGCGGTGCATTTGGAGTTGGCAGAAGATATGACGACAGAGACTTTCGTGAAGTTGTTCAGGAGGTTTTCTGCCAGATTCTCGGGGCCCGCGATTGATTATCTCGGACAATGGCACAAGCTTTAGGGGGGGGCCGATAAAGTTTTCAGGAATCTTAGGGACAACGGAGAAGTTTCGAGAACACCTGAAGAGATAGAGTGCGAGTGGAGGTTCATACTCCCAGGGCACCCTGGCAAGGGGATTCTATTGAACGCATGGTGGGCACAGTCAAAAGGTGCATTCGGAAGGTCTTGCACGGCAGGAAAGGGGGACTGTGATGAACTGAGGACAGTGTTAGTTGAGATAGAGGGAAGAGTTAATAACAGGCCTCTGACCTACGTACAAAATGGGATTGACGAGCAAGAAGCTCCACCCCCCAATTTACATGCTGTTTGGAAGAAGGATTGAGCCCTTCCCCCCAATTTTGAGTCAGTCTTCCAAAGGGGCTGGATTATTATGGGCCAGATGGTCCCCCCATCAATGAAGAACTGCACAGGAGTCACAACAGACTGGTGAACATCCTGGACAAATGGAACCAGGTGTGGCGCAGGGATTACTTGACAACCTTTCGGGAACATTTCTATGGTGCCGACCCCGAGGCGAAAAAGATGATGCTAAGTGAAGGGGACCTGGTGCTGGTAGAATCCCAGGCGCCGAGGGCACCCCCTGGCCTCTTGGCCCGGTAGTGTCAACCCACCCAGACAAGGCGGGCGGTTGAGAAGGTGAAAGTGAGAATGAACGGTGTCGAGTACTATAAGACCCATCAACAGGGTTTTGCCTCTCGAGGTCCACACGGTGGGACCGGGACATGAGAAATCAGACCAGAGGTTGAGCGAGCTGAGCGGCCGGACGACCCGTCGAACGGCGCTCGAGTCCAGGGCCCACTGGGGGGCCTGCGGGAGGCAGACTTGATCTAGAAAATTAGCGCCTACCTTCGCCGGCGGGAGGATGTGGAAATTTATTTGGTCCAATTTGTTCCACAGCTCAGATCCAGCATGAGCGCTGGTCGTCTGAGCCGAGCGACCCTTAAACCCTCCCAAACAAGCAAGGCATTCTCTGGTTGGCGGTTGGTAAGCTTATTTAATTTATAGATTTACTCTTCAGGGAAGTAGGAGGTAGGTTTACCCGGTAATACACTAATATTAGGTTTACTAAGGCATCTGTAGATAATGATAGAGTAGACCTAAGACCTTAACTAGGGAGTAATAGGCCGATAATTTTAGGCAAACACTAGGATTAAGTTAGGGTAGGGAGAACTGGCAGCCCTACTTGAATGGCGGGGCCCCAGGTCACAAAGGGCAGAATAGCGTCCTTCTACGATAGACTCGACTGGACAAGACGTGCCGTGAACATCAGGCGGCGCCCCCACGTGTTTCACATCTGAGACCTGGGGAAATCTGGCAGAGACACCTCGATGTACCGTAGATGATCTCCTCCATCAGCCCATACAGTAAGACGAGATAAATTTACCTTTTCCAGTAGGATCTGGCCAGTGACTTAGGAGATTGTGGGTTGAGTTAACTGAGGGGTCGGCGTGCTACAGAGAGAGTATGCCCAGTAAGTACCCCGCGTCTCAGAGTCGTCTGAAGCTAGCGTCTGAGTCTGCATAGTTATAAAAAAGGGGATACATACCCTCTTGGATATAAAGGGTTTCTGAGGTGCAGGCAGGACACTAATAACGATTGAATATTGCGGAATTAATCTTTCCCCTTGCACGTGATTCCCAAGGGGAAGTCTAGGGGGCTAAAGCTAGGCTTAGGAAGTTGAAGATCAGGATATATGCTGCAACACCAAGTAAGTTGTCCTTTATACGTGCATGCAGGGGAGGTTTCTTGCAATACCAATCATTTGTGAAAAAAACTGTCCTATAAGCCACTTGTTTAGGCTGAGGTACCCATCTCAGAGCTCGTGTCAACAGAGTTTGCCAGGTAGGCGACTCACTTGGAGGCAGCCCAGACAAATTTTCACAGATTCCCAGCCAGGGTAGAAACATTGGGCGTGTTTCTTTCCACCTGTTGTCTATGTCCCCATCAGTAAAATGGGTTACCTGGGTGTTAGTGGACTGGTTGGGGTCGCATCCTGGCACACTGACCTAATTTGCCCGACATGCTCAGCATAACAAGGGACTTTGTATGTAGTAGTATGTCATTGATGTCAGCTGGGACTGTATGCCTTGTCAATGTACTTGTAGTAAATAAAGATATTATTATTATTATTATTATTATTATTATTATTATCATTATTATTATTATTATTATTATTATTATTATTATTATTATTATTATTATTATTTGGTTAAACATGAAGTGGTGAGTGAGTGAACGTGAACCAGTTTGTTCTAAAGTTTTTGGTATCAACAATATTGTGGAAAATAAATTCCCATAATTATACTGTATATTTTTTGTAATGTAAATATGCATGATTAATGCATTACTGATGTTCTAAATTGTATTTTGAATAGAACCAACAGGGTTCCCTCTGCGCCTGCGCTGATGTGTGGGGGAAGAGGTCGAGACGGGGCATCAGGGGTGGGAGTGTTTTTGAATTGAGTTAAGAGGCTGGGAAAGCATGGGATCAGGAAATTGGCGTTCACGGCGGCCTAAGGATTAATATAGGCCTCACTTCATAATAGGAAGTGTCGTAACTGTTCCTGGTGAAGAGTGAGGGAACGTGATTTACGGGACCACCGTAATAAAGTGGTAAAATTAGTGAATAGTGGTAGGACCGGTGGTGACTGGTTGCGCCGCCATGGAGTGTGTCCCGTATGGAAAATTTTCTAGGATGATTACTTGTACATACCTCAACATTACATGCATACGAGTAATCTCCTTGGGAGACAACAACTATATTGTTTACCGTAGTCACCCGTGTAGACATGTGAGAAAACTTAACCACCTCTGGTCACTGCAGGTGGCCCCTCGACCCTCACAATCTTATCCATATCTATCCGAGACCAGTATAAATTGGGTAGCACCCTCATGTACGGCGCTACTAATTAATTGTGGACTGTATAGATCATATTAGTTTAACTGAATGAAGGGGGGTGGGGTAGGTTACACATGGATATATCCATCAAGGAAAACACTTGTACATAATCTCACCACTTACCAGATATTCTCTGGTGGTCACTTGATGTAGCTGGATCACTCATAACCTATCCAATTACAACATACCTAATTGGCCAGTATCAGTCTGCTATAACTAGAAGGGTTACTTAACTGTGGGTGATTGATACTCCTTATTTCCTCCATTCACCATCTCATTTCGATGTCCTGCTACACCGACACGGTTCTTATTCCAGCAGGACTAGGTATCCATTGGTTTGTCCCGGTTTAGAAGTCGTGACTCCATAAAGCCTTCACTATCCTCGGGACAGGAACAACGAGGTAAACATGTGCACACACTCTGGGAATGGCAGTTCATATCGCTTCACCGATTCCTTAACTTAGTGTTATTATCACTGATTACATTACGATTTACAAGATGGTTTAATGTCTCATAATTATTATACACATTGGAGGCCACTCCATTAAGATTTGAGACCGATGATTGATGATTAAATCACGGGTATTTTTCCCCGGGACACAGTCCATGGCGACGCGCCAGTCACCCCCGGTCCTACCATTATTCACTCATTTTACCACCTTATTTACAGCGGTGCCGTCAATCACGTTCCCTCACTCTTCACCAGGGACAGTCATGACACTTCCTATTATGAAATGAGGCCTACATTAATCCTTAGGCCGCCGTGAACGCCAATTTCCTGGTTCCATGCTTTCCCAGCCTCCTCACTACATTCAAAACACTGCCGCCTCTCCCGTGCCCCGACTCGACCTCTACCCCCCCACATCCGCGCATGCGCAAAGGGAACTCTTGGTTCTATCCAATTGTCAAATACATTTTTGACTCATATCGACACATTAAACACCTATTAGGCACTATAGCTTCGGAAAATTAAAATTTTTTCCACATCCCTGGTTGATCAGGCTCTGATCCACCAGGAGGCCTGGTCACAGACCGGGCCGCGGGGGCGTTGACCCCCGGAACTCTCTCCAGGTAAACTCCAGGTAATCCCGGGGAAAATGCCCATGACTTAATCATCACTCATCGGTCTCAGATCTTAATGGAGTGGCCTCCAATGTGTATAATAATTATGAACATTAAACCGTATGGTGGCTAAGAAGTAATCAGTGATAATAACACCAAGTTAAGAGAATGTGTGAAGTGAAATGAGTCGCTGTTCTCAAAGTGAGCATCTGTTTACCTCATGTTCCTGTCCCGAGGATAGTGAAGTTTTTATGGAGTCACGACTTCTAAACCGGGACAAACCAACGGATACCTAGTCCTGCTGGAATAAGAAACCGTGTCGGTGTAGCAGGACATCGAAATGAGATGGTGAATGGAGGAAATAAGAAGCATCAATCACCCACAGTTAAGTAACCCTTCTAGTTATAGCAGACTGATACTGGCCAGTTAGGTATGTTGTAATTGGATAGGTTGTGGGTGATCCAGCTACATCAAGTGACCACCAGAGAATATCTGGTAAGTGGTGGTATTATATACAAGTGCTTTTCCTTGATGGATATATACATGTGCAACCTACCCCCCTTCCTTCATTCAGTTAAACTAATATAATCTATACAGTCCACAATTATTTAGTAGCGCTGTACTTGTGGGTGCTATCCAATTCATACTGGTCTCGGATAGATATGGATAAGATTGTGAGGCCGAAGGGGCCACCTGCAGTGACCAGGGGTAGTTAAGTTTTCTCACATGTCTACACGGGGTGACTACAGTAAACAATATAATTGTTGTCTCCCAATGAGATTACTCGTATGCATGTAATGTTGAGGTACATACAGGTAACACCCTAGAAAATTTTCCATAAATATGTTGAAGGATATCAGTAACGCTAAAGTGATGGACCAATAATCCATCACAAAAGTCAAAGACAAATATTCCATTATAGTATCTTAAACCTCCAATTTATGAAAGAGGAAAAGTAATTCATATGAGGACCACAATGGAACTAAGTTTGTGTTACCTTGGGTTCACCACACATATGCTGCTATGTATGATAATCTGTGTAACTATATTTGTGTATACCTGAATAAATGTACTTACTTACTATGAAGTTAGTAGGTATACGTATCTCCACAATGTCCTTATAACACATTTAACCGCAGCATCGGTGGTTCAGTGGTAGAATTCTCGCCTGCCACGCGGGAGGCCCGGGTTCGATTCCCGGCGATGCATGTATTGCTTTTAATTATTTTTATTCACTCGGTGCTACAGCTGGGTCATAATACTCTATACTTCCGTATGGGATGTCGGAGGATCGAGCCTTCAGAGTTTTACACAAAGTTCGTAGACAATGTCATCAGTCAGACCACTGAACATCCTTGGAGCAGAAGTGTATGAGCAGGCCCATGATGAGAGGTTCTGACGTCCTTGGAGCAGAAGTGTATGAGCAGGTCCATGAGGAGAGGTTCTGACGTCCTTGGAGCAGAAGTGTATGAGCAGGTCCATGAGGAGAGGTTCTGACGTCCTTTGGAGCAGAAGTGTATGAGCAGGTCCATGAGGAGAGGTTCTGACGTCCTTGGAGCAGAAGTGTATGAGCAGGTCCATGAGGAGAGGTTCTGACGTCCTTGGAGCAGAAGTGTATGAGCAGGTCCATGAGGAGAGGTTCTGACGTCTTGGAGCAGAAGTGTATGAGCAGGTCCATGGGGAGAGGTTCTGACGTCCTTGGAGCAGAAGTGTATGAACAGGTCCATGAGGAGAGGTTCTGACGTCCTTGGAGCAGAAGTGTATGAACAGGTCCATGAGGAGAGGTTATGGGGTCTTAGTTGAGTGGCGACAATACTTCACAGCACTCTGGTGGCCCTGAGTTCAGGTCTGGTTCAGGACACAACTCTTCCAGTTAAAACACTCCTCTCACACTCACCCGTAAAGGATCTTCCCTCGCTTTCCATAATTCAGTTTATTTATTTATTTATTTATTTATTTATTTATTTATTTATTTATTTATTATTAATTTGGACATGATACATAGATGTACAAAGTAATACAGTGGTTAAGTGTAACATCCCAAAAGCCCCTTGTCTGCAGAGCATTATGGGCAGGCTTAAAATTAACTTAAAATTAACTAAACAATGATATATTCGTTGGTAAAAATTATAGTAAACAAATAACAATTAAGTACAAATGGTATTTCAAAGACAGGTCATATGGTCATTTGCTGAGTTGCTGAGCATTCAATAGAATGGAGTACTATTCTGTTAGGTAATGTAATTAAAAAAAAAGTTTGGTAGGGTCACAGGTTATACATTTATGAGATACAATTATTCAGTATGAATGGTTGTCTAGGGCAATTGGTGTAAATTGCTGGCTAGACAGATACTGCAAGGAACTTGCAATCCCATTCATTGACAACTGGAACAACTTTTATGGCAAACATGATATGTATGCAAGGGATGGGGTACATCTCTCTGGGGCAGGGGTGGTAGCACTTGCAGACTCGATTGAGAAGGCCATTGGTGAAATGCCTATGATTTTAAACTGATGGAAGATAGAGGTATGGGTTGTGTGTGGGAAACAAGCAGGTTGCAACACTAGGGTGGAAACAGTAAATGTATAAAAGGCATTCAGCATGAAGTTATAAATAAAGACAATAGAACAGGTCAGCAAACAAAGGGGGACAGCAGAGGGCAGCAAGGGACTAGCTCCCTTAAGGTTTACTATACTAATAGCAGGAGTGTTAGAAATAAGATAGATGAGCTAAGATTAATTGCAAGTGCAGGAAACATAGTATTATTGCTATAACAGAGACCTGGCTCAATCTGAAAGATAGAGAGATGCCCTCTGAATGTCACATACAAGGCTATAAATTATTCCCACTCTGACAGGGTCAACAGGAAAGTGGTGGAGTAGCGATGTATGTCAGAGACAATTAAATTGTTGTGTTAGACAAGATATTAAATTAGAAGCGTCAGCCACTGAATCTGTTTGGTTACAGCTTCTCGAGGGCCGAGAAAAACTATTTTGGGTGTGATTTACAGGGCCCCAAATCTTGATAGGGAGTGCAGTAAACTTCTATGGGACGAAATTCGTAAGCATCTACATACGAAAATGTTGTGCTAATGGGAGATTTCAACTATAGACAGATTGACTGGAGCAATTGACAGAAATTTAGAGTCGGGTGACTTTCTTGATACGATCCAGGATTGTTTTTTAAAACAATTTGTGACAGAGCCAACTAGGGGAAATAACCTCCTTGACTTGGTTCTTGCCAGTAGGAAACACTAATTAATAATCTTGAGGTTAATGATGAGCTTGGGGAGAGTGATCACAAATCACTCATTTTAACATATCATGGAATTCCCCTAATAATGGCAATCAAGTCTCCGTCCCTGACTTTCGCTTGGCTGATTTCATAGGACTGAAAAATTACTTAGGTGGGCTGAACTGGAATGACCTGACTAGGGGTCAGGTAGGTGGTGATGGTTGCCGATATGATGCTTTCCAGGGCATAGTTCTAGCTGCTCAGTCAAATTATGTTCCAAATAGGGAAATCAGATCAACAAAAATGATCCTAAATGGATGAACAATGATTAAAATATCTGATTGGTCAAAAGAGAGGCATATTAGCAATCAAAAGAGGAGAGGGGCAATTAAGAAATCGATTATTCATTAAAGAAGAATAAAAAAGGGAATAGAAAAGCAAAAGAGATTATGAGGTTAAAGTGCAAGAGAATCGAAGACTAACCCCAAAGGATCTTTCAGGTATACAGAAGTAAGATACAGGGACAAGATAGACCCACTCAAAGTTCCTCGGGTCAGCTCACTGACAGTGATAAGGAAATGTGTAGAATTTTAACACATACTCCTCTCAGTTTTTACACAGGAGGATACCAGCGACTTCCAGTAATGATAAATTATGTAGAACAGGACGATATAAAACTGTGCACTATTAGGGTCACAAGTGACATGGTCCTTAGGCAAATAGATAAATTAAAACCTAACAAATCCCCAGGCCCTGATGAACTGTATGCAAGGTTCTAAAGGAATGTAAAGAGGAGCTTAGCACGCCTTTGGCTAATCTTTTCAACATATCACTACAAACTGGCATGGTGCCAGATAAGTGGAAAATGGCAAATGTGATACCTATTTCAAAACAGGTGACAGGTCCTTAGCTTCGAACTATTGACCAATAAGCCTAACCTCCATAGTGGGAAAATTTATGGAATCAATAATTGCCGAGGCAGTTCGTAGCCACCTTGAAAAGCATAAATTAATCAACGAATCTCAGCATGGTTTTACAAAGGGGCGTTCCTGCCTTACGAATTTATTAACTTTTTTCACTAAGGTATTTGAGGAGGTAGATCATGGTAATGAATATGATTTTGTGTATATGGACTTCAGTAAGCCTTTTGACAGGGTCCCACATCAGAGATTTGAGGAAAATTAAAGCACATGGAATAGGAGGAGAAATTTTTTCCTGGATAGGAGGTTGACAAATAGGCAGCAGGAGTTTGCATAAATGGGGAGAAATCAGAGTGGGGAAGCGTCACGAGCGGTGTTCCAAGGGGTCAGTGTTGGGCCCCCTGCTGTTCACAATCTACATAAACGACATAGATGAGGGCATAAAGAGCGACATCGGCAAGTTGCCGATGACACCAAAATAGGCCGTCGAATTCATTCTGACGAGGACATTCGAGCATCCAGGAAGATTTGAATAGATGATGCAGTGGTCGGAGAAGTGGCAGATGCAGTTTAATATAGACAAATGCAAAGTTTAAATGTTGGACAGGACAATAACCATGCACATATAAACTAAATAATGTAGATCTTAATATTAGGGGATTGCGAAAAAGATTTAGGAGTTCTGGTTAGCAGTAATCTAAAAACCAAGACAACAGTGCATAAGTGTTCGAAATAAAGCTAATAGAATCCTTGGCTTCATATCAAAAGCATAAATAATAGGAGTCCTCAGGTTGTTCTTCAACTCTATACATCCTTGGTTAGGCCTCATTTAGATTATGCTGCACAGTTTTGGTCACCGTATTACAGAATGGATATAAATTCTCGGGAAAAATGTACAAAGGAGGATGACAAAGATGATCCCATGTATCAGAAACCTTTCCCCTATGAGGATAGACTAAGGGCCTGAAACTGCACTCTCTAGAAAGACGTGGGAATTAGGGGGGATATGATTGAGGTGTATAAATGGAAGACAGGAATAAATAAAGGGGATGTAAATAGTGTGCTGAAAATATCTAGCCTAGACAGGACTCGCAGCAATGGTTTTAAGTTGGAAAAATTCAGATTCAGGAGGGATATAGGAAAGTACTGGTTTGGTAATAGAGTTGTGGATGAGTGGAACAAACTCCCAAGTACCGTTATAGAGGCCAAAAACGTTGTGTAGCTTTAAAAATAGGTTGGATAAATAATGAGTAGATGTGGGTGGGTGTGAGTTGACCTGATAGCTTGTGTACCAAGGTCGGTTGCCGTGTTCCTCCCTTAAGTAAATGTGACCGGGACTGACTAGGTTGGGTGCATTGGCTTAAGCCGGTGGGAGACTTGGACCTGCCTCGCATGGGCCAGTAGCCTTCTGCAGTGTTCCTTCGTTCTTATGTTCTTATGTTCTTAGTATTTATTTAGTTGTGGGTGAGTAAATGATTTTTAAGAAGAGACTTGAATTTAAAAACAGATAGTATTTCTTTTATATTCAAGGTAATGAATTCCAGATTTTTGGGCCTTTTATGTTTCATTGAGTTTTTACATAGTGTGAGATGGACACGAGGAACATCAAAGAGTGTCTGTGCCTTGTGTTATGGTCATGTGTTTTTGTTGAGGTTGGTAAGGAGAAGTTTTAAGGGAGGGTTAATATCTGAGTTAAGTGTTTATGTAGTAGGTACAATAATAAGTACGGATGTTTGTACGGTGAGTAGGTTCAGAGTTTTGAAAATTGGTGGAGTGTGCTGCCTGTTAGTGGGAATTTGTTATCATTCTGACTGCAGCCTATGTTGGGTAATTAATGGTCTGAGATGGTTTATGTTGTTGAGCCCCATGCACAAATTCCATAGGTGAGATAGGGGTAATAAGTGAGTGATATAGGGCCAGGAGGGCTGACTGTGGAACATAGTACCGTATCTTCGATAGTATGCCTACGGTCTTGGAAATTTTCTTGGAAATTGGTTGAACATGTGTTTGAAATTTGAGTCTATTATCAAGGTGGATTCCTAAGAATTTTCCCTCTGTGAGCTTTGTGAAAGGTGATCCGTTTATCATATGTTAAGAGGGACTCTGTAGCTGTTTCCAAACTGAATGGAGTAGGTTTTGTCAATGTGAGAGTAAATTTGTTAGTCATCATCCAGGTAGATATTTTCTGTAATTCGATATTTACAGTATTGATTAGCATGACTGGGCTCGGGTGAAAGAAGACGTATGTAGTGTCATCTGCAAACAGTGTGGGTTTGAGTAGTTGCGATTTCATTTTGGGGGTCGTTTACGTAAACTCTCAGACTAAGATTAAAATTTCTATGAAACTATTTCAAGAATGAAACTGCACGTCATTATTATTCAAATACACCAATAAACTGACAATGGTGAAGATGCCGCAGCAAAGATATTTGCCATGCACAAAAAGTTGTGTATATTGCCAGAGAGAAATTAAATGAATGACACTGAGACTCATGATTTACTGCCAGTCAGCCCTGTGTTCAAGGGCGATGCTGCTGCACTAGCAAGTACACACTAGTTGCGAACTGGAAATAAAACTCACTATGCAAGAATGTGTATCTGAGGTTGTTGCACAGTGAAGTCAGCAGAAGTAGTCCCATTTCGCATCACAATTCGAATAATGCATATGATATTTCACGAGAATATTGAGTACAGAAAAAAGTTGACCCAAGAGTTGTTATCCAATCATAAGATAAATATTGTATCTCTACTACTGAGGTTCCTTAACGCTGGTGAGGGGCTCTTGATCTAGGGGAATTGGATCTGTGCTCCCGTTTCCTGTATTAACCTGTATTTTTTGTACCTCTGTTTTTATGCTAAATTTCTAAATAAATAAATAAATAAATAAATAAATAAATACCTTCCATATCTTCCCCACAGGCGCTGTATAATTCTAGGGTTTAGCGCTTCCCCTTGATTATAATAATAATACTGGTGAGTTATGCCTGTACTGTCTCCTAAAACCCGAAGGCTTAAAAGTGCTTTGGATTCGATTTATTACTGGCAACATATATCGATTTAACCTGTTTGTCCCACAGTTTGGTAATAAATTGGGGTTAACAGTCTTGTTTAAGTGAGGCTTCACTTAAACTGAAATAGGTCGATCGTTAGTGCACTTAGCTCACACAGGGTCCGGGGATTGATCCCTGGTACGGCTGGAAATATTAGGACGTGTTTCCATAACACACCTGCTGTCCATGTTCACCCATCAGTAAAATGGATACCTGGGTGTTAGTGGATGGTGTGGGTGCATCCTGGGATAAAATTGACCTAATTTTCCCGAAATGCTCAGCATAACAACGGCTTTCTATATAGTAGTATGTTATTGATGTCAGGTTTGGACTGTATACCTTGTACATGTACTTGTAGAAATAAAGATTTATTGTTATTATTATTTTATTAAAACAAGCTGAAACACTCTTGCAGCAATATATCGGTGTTCAAAAAAATTTTAAATT
>NC_069441.1:39745279-39812682 GCF_026875155.1 Cherax quadricarinatus
ATTTTTTATTTTAAACACCCCTGCTATTATTTATAGTAAACCTTAAGGGAGCTAGTCCCTTGCTGCCCTCTGCTGTCCCCTTTGTTTGCTGACCTGTTCTATTGTCTTTATTTATAACTTCATGCTGAATGCTTTTATACATTTACTGTTTCCAAACCCCTAGTGTTGCAACCTGCTTTTTTCCCCACACACACCCATACCTCTATCTTCCATCAGTTTAAAATCATAGGCATTTCACCAATGGCCTTCTCAATCGAGTCTGCAAGTGCTACCACCCCTCCCCCAGAGAGATGAACCCATCCCTGCATACATATCATGTTTGCCATAAAATTTGTTCAGTTGTCAATGAATGGGATTGCAAGTTCCTTGCAGTATCTGTCTAGCCAGCAATTTACACCAATTGCCCTAGACAACCATTCATTTCCTACTCCCTTCTGGGCAAGATGCTACATATGATTGGGATCCCTCCCTTAGACTTAATGAAATCTATAGCTGACCTGTACTTATCTAGCAGCTCTTCTCTCCTCCCCTTCCCAATATCTTTCCACCAGCACTGAGACAGATAATGGGCTTTTTCCCCTTTACCTGACATGATATTATCCAGTCTGTTGACAATGTCCCCAACACCAGCTCCAGGGAAGCACACTCTATCTCTCATCTTCTTATTCCTATTACAAAAAGCACGGTCAACATATCTTACCTGAGAGTCACCAACCACAAGAAGCGCTTACCTTCATTAGCAGGGGCAGTAGATACCCTTACCTTCACTGGCCATGAAGTACTTTCATCTGGAGAACAGAGAAGCGTTTTCCTACCTTCAGATCTTCACTCTTAACTTTCCTTACTTGATGCGCCTCCCATTACTGTGAAACAACTCGCCACTTGTAGCAGGAGCTGGGCTGCACCTCACTGCTGGTAGCCCTTGCTAACTCCCCACCTACAGCCTCCTCACAGTGAGAGACAGACTGCACCTCACTGCTAGAAGCCTCATTCCCCACATCTCCAACCACCTCACACTCTCTCCCAGGCCCATTGAGGTGGACCTTCAGCCTCCTAATCTCCTCCTGGAGAAGCAAGACCTCCTCCTTCAACTCTCCAACCTCAGTTTTTAAAACACTGCAGAAGCAAGCCATGCTTTGTAACCGTCCACGCTAATCCCCAAAGCAGCTCAGGGTCTGTGACCTCACGTGACGACTGACCACTGAAGTAGAGGAGGCTGGTCTTTATGAGATAGTGAAGTAGGGGAGGCTGGTCTTTATGCGATAGTGAAGTAAAGGAGGCTGGTTCTTTATGCGATAGTGAGGTAGAAGAGGCTGGTCTTTATGTGATAGTGAAGTAGAGTAGGCGTGTCTTTATGCGATAGTGAAGTAGAGAGGCTGGTCTTTATGTGATAGTGAAGTAGAAGAGGCTGGTCTTTATGTGATAGTGAAGTTGAGGAGGCTGTTCTTTATGTGATAGTGAAGTTGAAGAGGCTGGTCTTTATGTGATAGTGAAAAGAGGGGATGGTCTTTATGTGATAGTGAAGTAGAAGAGGCGGTTTTTTTTGTGATATTTAAGTTTGACGGGGCGCGGTCTTTATATGAAAAAGGAAGTAGAAGAGGGTAGCTCTATGTGATATAAGTAGGGAGGCCTTTTTCTTTTTGTTTATTGGAAATTTAAAGGGGGCTGGTCTTTTTTTTGTGAAAAGTGAAGTAAGGAGGTGGGGCTTTTTTTGTGATAAATGGGAAATAAAGGAGGGCTGTTTTTTTTGTGATAGTTTAAGTAGAGGATGCCGGGCTTTATGTGATAGGGAAGTAGGGAGGCTGGTCTTTATTGGGTAGTGAAGTTGAGGAGGCTGGTGTTTATGTGATAGGAAAATAGAGGAGGCTGGTCTTTTTCCCCAAAAGTAAGGAGGAGGGGTGGTTTTTTATGTGATGTGAATAGAGGATGCTGGTTTTATGTGAAGTTGGGAAATAAGGGGGCGGTCTTAAGTGATCTTTAAATAGAGGAGGGAAGGTTTTTTTTGAAGTGAAATTGAGGAGGCTGGGGCATTATGTATAGTGAAAATAGAGGAGGCTTGGGCTTTATTTTGAAAGTGAATAAAGGAGGGGGTCCCCCATGTATAGTGAAGTAGAGGAGGGTGGGCCCTTTTTGTGATGTGAAGTAGAGGGGGGGGGGTCTTTTAAAGTGATAGTGATTTAAAGGGGGGCTGATTTTTGTCCAATTTTTGAAGTAGGGGGAGGCTTTGGGCCCTTTTTGTGATAAATTAAGTAGAAAAGGTGGTCTTTATGTGAGAGTGAAGTAGGGGGAGGGTGGTCCTTTTCCCCGGGTTTTTTGAAATGAGTAAAGGGCTGAATTTTTTTCCAAAAGTGAAATTTGAGAAGGGGTGGGGCCCTTTTTGTTATAGTGAAGTAGAAAAGGCTGGTCTTTATGTGAAAGGGTGAAAAGGGTGGTTTTATGTGATAGTGATGGGAAAAGGGGGTGATTTTTGGGCCAATAGTGAATAGAGGAGGTGGTCTTTATGTGATAGTGAAGTAGAGGAGGCTGGTCTTTATGTGATAGTGAAGTAGAGGAGGCTGGTCTTTATGTGATAGTGAAGTAGAGGAGGCTGGTCTTTATGTGATAGTGAAGTAGAGGAGGTTGGTCTTTATGCGAATGTGATAGTTTAATAGGGGGAGGCTGGTCCCTTTTTGGATAGGGGAAGTAAGGGGCTGGTCCTTAAAGTGATTTGTGATGTGGAAAGGGGGTGATTTTTGTCCTAGTGAAATAGAGGAGGCTTGTCTTTTTGTGATTTTTTGAAGTAGAGGAGGCCCGGTCTTTATGTGATAGTGAAAATAGATGAGGCTGGTCTTTATGGTTTACTGTAAAAAGGGGGAGGGCGGTCTTTATGTGATAGTGAAGTAGGGAAAGGGTGGGGCTTTTTGGATAGCGAAGTAGGGGAGTTTGGTCTTTATTTTGACGTGAGGGTAGAGGGCTTGTCTTCATGTGATCTTTAAGTAGAGGAGGGTGGGCTTTTTGTGAAATTATGAAGAGGAAAGGTGGGCTTTATGTGATGGGAAAATAGAGGGGCTGGTCTTTAGGGGATGTGAAGTAAGGAGTCTGGGCTTTAGTGATAGTGAAGGGAGAGGAGGCTGGTCCCCTTTTGTGATAGTGAAGTAGGGAGGGTGGTCTATATGTGTATGAAGTAGAGGGTGTTGTCTTTATGCGATTGTTTTAAGGTTTGAGAAGGCTGGTCTTTTTGTGATTTGTGAAGTAGAGGAAAGGGTTGTCCTTTTTTGCGAAAAGTGAAATGAGGAGGCTGGGTTTTTTTTCGACAGTGAAGTAGGGGAGGGCCCGGTCTTTAAAACGATATGAAATAGAGGAGGCTGGTCTTTATGTATAGTGAAGTAGAAGAAAGGGTTGTCTTTATGCGATGGTTGGGAGAAGACGCTGGGCTTTAGGGGGATAGTAAGTAGAGTAGGCCGGGCCCTTTTTGCGATTGTGATTGAAGATTGGTCTTTATGTGATAGTGAAGTAGAAGAGGGGTTTTTTTTTTATTTTGTAGTGAAGTTGGGGGAGGCTATTTTTTATGTAGAGTGAAATTGAAGAGGCTTTTGGGCTTTATGTATAGTGAAAATAGAGGGGATGTCTTTATTGATATGAAGTAGGAAAAGGTGGTTTTTAAAGTGTTTGTGAAAATATAGGGTGCTGGTCTTTATGTGATATAAAGTAGAGGAGGGGTGGTCTTTTTTGTGATAGGGAATAGAGGGGGGCTGGTTTTATGTGATAGTGAAGTGAGGAGAAAGGGCTTTATGTGGGTAGTGAAGTAGAGGATGATGGTCTTTATTTGTTTGTGAGGTAGGGGAGGCTGGTCTTTATGGATAGTGAAATAAAAAGGAGGGGATGTCTTTTTTAGAAAGTGAAGTAGAGGAGGTGGTATTTATGTTTTTAGTGAAGTTTTAGGAGGGGTGGTCTTTATGTGATAGTGATGTAAAAAGGAGGCTGGTCTTTATGGATAGTGAAGTAGAGGTCGCTGGGCTTTTTGTGATAATGAAATAGGGGGGGTTGGTCTTTATGGGGGTTAGTGAAGACAGGAGGCCCGGGGCTTTATGTGATAATGAAGTAAGGGGGGCTGGTTTTTTATGTGAAAGTGAAGTATTTGGAGGCTGGGCCCTTTTTAAAATAGTGAAGTAGAGGAGGCCCGGTATTTTTTGTGATAGTGAAGTAGAGGAGGGGTGGTCTTTTTTGTGATATGAAGTAGAGGAGGCTGGTGTTTAGTGATAGTGAAGTAGAGGGGCTGGTCTTTTTTGATAGTGAAGTAAAGGGGGGTGGTCTTTAGTTGGTTTTGTGAAGTTTAAAGGGGGCTGGGCAAAAGTTTAAATGAAATAGAGGAGGCTGGTCTTTTTATGATTTGTGAAGTAGAGGAGGGTGGTCTTTTTGTAACAGTGAGTAGAAAGGGGCTGGTCTTTATGTGATGTGAAGTAGAGGGGGGGGTTGGGGCTTTTTGTGAGATTTAATTAAAGGAGGGGTGATTTTTGTCCGATATGAAATAGAAAAGGGGTGGCTTTTTTTGTGTTAGTTTAAGTAGAGGAGGTGGTCTTTATGTGATAGTGAAAAAGAGGACGGCCCGGGCTTTATGTGATAAACGAAATGGGGGAGTTTGGTCTTTTAATTTATTTGTGATTTGGGGGAGGCTTGTCTTTATGGATAGTGAAGTGAGGGAAAGGGTTGTCGTATGTGAAAGCGAAGTAAGGAGGCTCGGGCTTTATGTATAGTGAAGTAGAGGAGTCCCGGTCTTTTTGTGATAGGGAATTGAGGGGGGTGGGGCTTTATGTGATAGTGAAATAGAGAAGGCTGGTCTTTTGTGTAGTGAAGTAAAATGAGGTGGTCTTTATGCGGGGTGTTTGTAGAGTAGGGTGGTCTTCATCCAATAGGAAGTAAAAAGAGGCTGGGCTTTTTGTGATAGTGAAGTAGAGGACGCTGGTCATTAAACCCATAGCAAAGTAGAAGAGGCTGGGCTTATGTGGGTAGTGAAGGAAAAGGAGGCCCGAATTTTTTTTCCCATAGTGAAGTAGAGGGGGGCTGGTTTTTTTATGTGTTTGTGAAGTAGAGGACGTGGGCTTTATATATAGTGAAGTAGAAGGGGCTGGCCTTTTGTGATAGTGAAATAGAGGAGGGTGGTCTTTATGTGATAGTAAAAATGAGGAGGGTTTGGGCTTTATGTGAAAGTGAAGTAGGGGGAGGCCCGGTCTTTATTTATAGTGAAGTAAAGGGGGACTGTTTCCCTTTTTTTGATAGTGATTAAAAGGATGCTGGTCTTTATGGAAGTGAAGTTTGAAGGGTGGTCTTTATGTGATATTTAAGTAGAGGAGGGTGGGCTTTTTGTGGGTAGTAAGTAGAGGAGGGGTCTTTGTCCAATAGTAAAGTTAAGGGGGCCCGGTCTTTTTTTGAAGTGAAGTTGGGATGGGTGGTCTTTATGTGATGGAAGGAGAGGAGGCTGGGCTTTAGTGGGTCTTGAAATAAGGGGGCAGGTCTTTTTTGTGAGAGTGAAAATAAGGGGGCCGGTCTTTAGGGATAACGAAGTGGAGGAAATTTTTGGGCTTTAAAGTTTAGTGATGTAGAGGAGGGTTGTCTTTTTTGTGAAAAGTGAAAATAGAGGAGGGTTGTCGTATGTGAAAAGCGAAGTAGGGGAAAGGGTCGTCTTTTTTTGTGAAAGTGAAGTAGAGGAGGGGGTCTTTATGTGATAGGGGGAAATTGAGGAAAGGGTGGTCTTTAAATTTTTTAGTGAAGTTTAGGAGGCTGGTTTTATGTATATGAAAGGGAAGGGGGAGGCGGTCTTTAAAGCGGTAGTGGGGAAATAGAGTAAACTGGTCTTTTTATCCAAAACTGAAGTAAAGAGGCTGGGCTTTATGTGGGTAATGATAGAGGACGCTGGGCTTTTTTCCCATAGGAAGTAAAGAGGCTGGTCTTTGTGATAGTGAAATAGAGGGTCTGATTTTTTTCCAAAGGGGGAAGTAGAGAAGGCTGGTCTTTATGTGATAGTGGGAAATAGAGGATGCAGAGTTTTTTTTCCAGTATTGAATAGAGGATGCTGGTCTTTATCCAAAAAGTGAAGTAAGGAGGCTGGTCCCTTTTTGTGATAGTGAAATAGAGGGGGCTAGTTTTTATGCCCAAAAGGGAAGTAGGAAGGTGGTTTTTTATCCCATATGAGTTAAAGAGATGGTCCCCTTTTTGTGATAGGGGAAAAAGGGACGCTGGTTTTTTTATCTGATAGTGAAGTAGAAGAGGGGGTCTTTATGGGATAGTGAAAAAAGAAGTAGAGGAGGCTGATTTTTTGTTTTGATATGAAGTAGAGGGGGCTTTTTTTTAGGGGATAGTGGGAAATAGAGGATGCTGATTTTTGTCCGAAAGTGAAGTAGAGGAGGCTGGGCCTTTTTGTGTAGGGAAGTAGAGGGGGCTGGTCTTTATCCCAAAAGTGAAGTAGAGGAGGCTGGGTTTTTAAAGTGAGAGTTAAGTACAGGGCCTGGCATTTAATGATAGTGAAGTAAAAAGGGGGCTGGTGTTTTTTGTGTTTGTGAAATAGAGAGGCGGTAATTTTTGTGATAGGGAAGTAGAGGAGGCTGGGTTTTTTTGTGATATGAAAATAGAGGAGGTGGTCTTTATGTGATAGTGAAGTAAGGAGAGGTCTTTATCCGATTGTGAAGTAGAGGGGGCTGGTCTTTTTGTGATAGTGAAGTGAGGAGGCTGGGCTTTTTTTAAAAAGTGAAGTAGAGGGGGGCTGGTTCTTTGTGAAAAATTAGTACAGGGGCCTGGCATTTATGGATTGTGAAGTAAGGTGGCAGGTTTTATGTTTACAGGAAGTAGAAAGAGGCTGGGGTTTATGTGTATGAATAGAGGGGGGCTTTGGGCTTTTTGTGATAGGGGAATAAGGGCGCTGGTCTTCATGCCATAAAACAAGGAGAAAGGGGGTTGGTTTTTATGTGATATGAAGTAGGGAGGTGGGCCCTTTTGCGATAGTGAAGTAGAGGAAAACTGGTCCTTTTTTTCCGATAGTTTAAGTAGAGGAGGGGGGGGTCTTTTTTGTATAGGAAGGGGAGGGGAGGGGTAACTCTTTTTTCCGTAGCGAAAAAAAAAGTAGGGTGGGGCTTTATGTGAAGTGAAGTAGAGAGGCCCGGTCTTTATGTGATAGTGAAGTTTGAGGAGGCTGGGCTTTACGTGTTAAATGAAATACAGAAAGGTGGGTTTTATGTTTAAATGAAATAGAGGAGGCTGGGGCTTTAAATTTTATAGGGAATAGAGGGGGGTGGTCTTTAAGTAACAGTGGGAAATAGAGGGGGTGGTCTTTTTGTGATAGGGAAGTAGGGAGGGTGGTCTTTAAAAAGAGAGTGAAGTAAAGGAGGCTGATTTTTGTCCGATAGTGAATAGGGAAAAAACTGGTCTTTATGGTTTTTAGTGAAATGAGGAGGCTGGTCTTTTTGGATAGTAAAAAAGGGAAAGCCGGTTTTTTATTGAAAGCGAAGTGGAGGGGTTTTGGGGCTTTATGTGTTAAATGATGTGGAGGAGGCTTGTCTTTTTGGATGTGAAGTAGGGAGGCTTTTTTCTGTATGGACAGCGAAGTAGAAAGGGGGGCTCGTCTTGATGTGATAGTGAAGTAGAAAGGGTTGGTCTTTATGTGGAAAAGTGAAGTAGAGGAGGTGGTCTTTATGTGATAAAGGGGGAAGTAGAGAAGGCTGGTCTTTTTATAGTGAAGTTTGATGAGGGGTCTTTTTTGCGGGTGTGGAAATAGGGGTAGGGGGGTCTTCATCCAATAGTGAAGTAGAAGAGGCTGGTCTTTATGTGATAGTGAAGTAGAGGACGCTGGTCATTATCCGATAGCAAAGTAGAAGAGGCTGGTCTTATGTGATAGTGAAGTAGAGGAGGCTGATTTTTTCCGATAGTGAAGTAGAGGAGGCTGGTCTTTATGTGATAGTGAAGTAGAGGACGCTGGTCTTTATATGATAGTGAAGTAGAAGAGGCTAGTCTCTATGTGATAGTGAAGTAGAGGAGGCTGGTCTTTATGTGATAGTAAAGTAGAGGAGGCTGGTCTTTATGTGATAGTGAAGTAGAGGAGGCTGGTCTTTATGTGATAGTGAAGTAAAGGAGACTGTCCTTTATGTGATAGTGAAGTAGAGGATGCTGGTCTTTATGTGATAGTGAAGTAGAGGAGGCTGGTCTTTATGTGATAGTGAAGTAGAGGAGGCTGGTCTTTATGTGATAGTGAAGTAGAGGAGGCTGGTCTTTGTCCAATAGTAAAGTAGAGGAGGCTGGTCTTTTTGTGATAGTGAAGTAGAGGATGCTGGTCTTTATGTGTGTGAAGTAGAGGGCTGTCTTTTTGTGATCTTGAAAAGAGGAGGGGAGGTCTTTTTGGGGAGAGTAAATTTGAGGAGGCCCGGGCTTTATGTGATAGCGAAATGGAGGAGTTTGGGGCTTTATTTTGATTTGTGATTAGGGGGAGGCTTTTCCCCTTTTTTTGATAGTGAAGTTGAGGAGGATTTCTGTATGTGATACGAAGTAGGGGGAGGCTCGTCTTTATGTGATAGTGAAGTAGGGGAGGGTGGCCCTTTTTGTGATAGTGAAGTTGAGGAAGGGCCCGGTCTTTTGGTGATAGTGAAGTAGGGGGGGCTGGTCTTTATGTGATAGTGAAGTAGAGGAGGCTGGGCTTTATGCGGGAGTGAAGTGGGGTAATTTTGGTCTTTATCCAATACGAAGGGAAAGAGGGGTGGTCCCTTTTTGTGATAGTGAAGTAGAGGACGTTGGGCTTTTTTTTCCCATGCGAAGTAGAAAGGGGGGTCCCTTTTGTGATTGAAGTAGAGGGTGCCCGATTTTTTTCCAAATTTTGAAGTGGGGAAAGGGGTTCTTTATTTTGATAGTGAAGTAGGGGGAGGGAGAGTTTTTTTTTTTTTTTTTTTTTTCCAGTATTGAAGTAAAATTTGGCTGGCCCTTTTTCCCCATAGTGAAATTAAAGGGGGCTGGCTTTTTGTGTAGTGAAGTAGAGGGGGCTAGTTTTTTTTGCAATTTGTGAAGTAAAGAAAAGGGTGGGCTTTTTCCGATAGTGAGTTGAAGAGACTGGTCTTTTTTGTGATAGTGAAATAGAGGACGCTGGGCTTTTTTTGTTAAAATTTTAAAAAAAAAAAGAGGCTGGGGCTTTTTTGTATAGTGAAGAAGAATAGAGGGGGCTGATTTTTGTCCCGATAGGAAGTAGGGGTCCCCTTTTTTTTACGTGATAGTGAAGTAGAAAGGGTTCCCGATTTTTTGGGCCGAAAAGGGGAAGTAGAAAGGGGGTGGTCTTTTGTGATAGTGGAAATTGGAGGAGGTGGGCTTTATCCCAAAAGGGAAATTGAGGAGGGGTGGGCTTTTGTGGAGTTAAGTACAGGAGCCTGGCCCTTTATATGGAAATGAAGTAAGGAGGGTGGGGTTTATGTGATAGTGAAAATAATTAGGTTGGGATTTTTTTGATAGTGAAGTAGAGGAGGCTGGTTTTTTTTGTGATTGTGAAGTAGAGGGGGCTGGTTTTATGGGATGTGAAGTAGAGGGGAAACGGTCTTTAAACCATAGTGAAGTAGGGAGGGTGGTCTTTTTTGGATAGTGAAGTAGAGGAGGCCCCGGTCTTTATCGGGAAAAGTGAAGTAAGGAGGCTGGTCTTTTTTGTGGGAAAATTAAGAAAAGGAGCCCGGGGATTTTTTGTGATAGTGAAGAAGGAGGCAGGTGTTTATGTGACCCGGGGGGTAGAAAGAGGCTGGGGTTTATGTGATATTTAAGTAGAGGAGGCTGGTCTTTATGTGATAGTGAAATAGAGGGGCGCTGGTCTTTTCCCCTGCTATAACAAGTAGAGGGGGTTGGTTTTTATGTGATAGTGAAGTAGAGGGAGGGTGGCCCCCCCCTTTGTGCGTTTGGAAATAGAGGGAAACTGGTTTTATTTCCCTTTGTGAATTGAGGGGCTGGGGGTTTTTGTGATGTGAAATAGGGGGGCTTTAAATCTTTATTCCCTAGGAAAAAGGGGGGCTGGTTTTTTATTGTAGTGAAATAGAGGAGGCTGGTCTTTATTTATTAGTTTAAGTAGAGGAGGTGGTCTTTACTGGTTTGTGAAGTACAGGAGGCTGGTCTTTATGTATAATGAAGTAAGGGGCTGGGCCCTTTTTAAGATAAGGGAAATAAGGGGGGGTTGGGCTTTATGTAACATTTAAAGGGAGAGGAGGGCTGGGGCTTTATGTGTAAATGAAGTAGAGGAGGGTGGTTTTATGTGAGAGTGAAGGGAAAAGGGGGCTGGGTTTTTGTTTCCCATAGTGAAATAGAAAAGGCTGGTCCCCCCTTTTGTGTTGTGAAGTAAAGGAGGTGGTCTTTTTGTGATAGTGAAATAGAGGCGCCCCGGGCTTTATGTGATACGAAGTGGGGGATTTTGGGCTTTATGTGTAGTTTATGTGGAGGGGGTTGTCTTTTGGATAGTGAAGGGAGAGGAGGCTTGGCTGTATGTGACACGAAGTAGAGGAAGGGTGTCTTGATGTGATAGTGAAATAGAGGAGTCTGGTCTTTAGTGATAGTGAATAGAGGGGGCTTGGGGGTTTTTGGGATAGTTTAAAATAAGAAAGGGTGGTCTTTATGTGATAGTGAAGTTGGGTAGGCTGGTCTTTATGCGGTAGTGGGAGTAGAGTAGGCCGGTCTTTATCCTAGTGAAGTAGAAGAAGGCTGGTCCCTTTAAAGTGTTTGTGAAAATAGAGGAGTGGTCATTATCCCATAGCAAAGTAAAAAAAGGCTGGCTTAAAGTGATAGTGAAGTAGAGGAGGCTGGGTTTTTTCCGATAAAATGAAGTAAGGGGGGTGGGGCTTTATTTTGATAGTGAAAAAAGAGGACGCGGGCTTTATTAAAGTTTGTTTAAGTAGAAGGGCTAGTCTCTATGTGATAGTGAAGTAGAGGAGGCGGTCCCTTTTTGGGGATAGTAAAGTAGAGGAAGGGGGTCTTTATGTGTTTGTGAAGTAGAGGAGGGGGGTTTTATGTGATATTTAAGTAAAGGAGACGTCCTTTAGGGGATAGTGAAGTAGAGGATGCTGGTCTTTATGTGATTTGTTTAAGTAGAAAGGGGGCTGGTTTTATGTGAAAAGTGAAAATAGAGGGGGCTGGTTTTATGTGATAGTGGAAAATAGAGGAGGGTGGTCTTTGTCCCCAAAAGTAAAGTAGGGAGGCGGGGCTTTTTTTTGATAGTGAAATAGAGGGTGCTGGTCTTTATGTGATAGTGAAGTAGAGGGGGCTTGGGCTTTATGTGATCTTGAAATAAAAGGAGGCCGGTCTTTATTGAGAGTGAAAAAGAGGAGGCCGGTCTTTATGTGATAAACAAGTGGGGGGAAATTTTTGGGCTTTATGGATAGTGATGTTGAGGGGCTTGGGCTTTATGTGAAAGTAAAATAAGGAGGGTTTTCTGTATGTTTATACGAAGTTTGAGGGGGGCTCGCTTTTTTGTGATAGTGAAGTAAGGGGGGTGGGCTTTATGGATAGTGAAGTTGAGGGGGCTGGTCTTTATGTGATAGTGAAGTAGAGGAGGCTGGTCTTTATTTGTGAAGTGAAGTGGGAGGCTGGTCTTTTTTGCGGTAGTGAAGAAAAGGGAATCGGTTTTCATCCAATACTGAAAAGAAAAGGCTGGTCTTTATGTTTATAGGGAATAGAGGGGCGCTGGGCTTTTTTTCCATAGCGAAGTAGAAAGGGGTGGGCTTATGGATGTGAAGTAGAGGGTGCTGATTTTTCCAAATTTTGAAATAGAAGGGAAAAGGGGGCTTTATGTGAAAAGTGAAAAAAGGGATGCAGAGTTTTGTCCAGTATTGAAATAGGGATCCCGGTTTTTTTATCCTAATGAAGTAGAGGAGGGGGGTCTTTTGTGTAGTTTAAGTAGAGGAAAGGTAGTTTTTAAAGCAATAGGAAGTAGAAAAAGGCTGGTTTTTTTCCGTAGGAAAATTTGAAGAGGCTGGTCTTTATGGAAAAAGTAAATAGAGGACCCCTGGTCTTTTCTGATTTGTGAAGTAAAGAGGTGGTCTTTATGTGATATGGAAAAAGAAGTAAAGGAGGCTGATTTTTGTCTGATAGTTAAGTAGAGGAGTCCTTTTTTTACGTGTTGTGAAGTAGAGGGGGCTGATTTTTTCCCATAGGAAGTAGAGGAGGTGGTCTTTAAAGGGATAGTGAAGAGAGGAGGCTGGGCTTTATCCAATAGTGAAAATAGGGAGGTGGGGGCTTTTTTGTGAGAGTTAAATACAGGACCCGGCATTTATTTTGGGTAGTGAAGGGAGAGGAGGCTGGTGTTTATGTGAAGTGAAGTAATGAGGGTGGTATTTTTTGGGGTTTTTGAAGTAGAGGGGGGTGGTTTTTATGTTAGTGAAGTAGAGGAGGGTGGTCTTTATTTTTTAGTGAAGTAGGGAGAAAAAAAAAAGGGCTTTATCCGATAGTGGGGGGAAATAGAGGAGGCTGGTCTTTATGTGATTGTGAAGTAGAGGAGGCGGTCTTTATCGAATAGTGAAGTAGAGGGGGTGGCTTTTTGTTAAAATTAAGTAAAAGGAGCCCGGCATTTATGTGTTTGAAGTAGAGGAGGCAGGTGTTTATGTGACAGTGAAGAAAATGGGCTGGGTTTTTTGTGATAGTGAAGTAGAGGAGGCTGGTCTTTTTGTGGGTTTGTGAAAATAGAGGGCGCTGGGCTTCTTTCTATTAAAAAGTAGAGGAGGGTTTGGGCTTTATTTTGATTTGGGAAGTAAGGAGGGGGGCCTTTGTGTTTATAGGAAGTAGGGAAGCTGGTCCCTTTTTCCGAATTAAGTAGAGGAGGCTGGTCTTTTGTATAGTGGGGTAGGGGAGGGGTAAATCTTTATCCGATAGCGAAAAAGAGTAGGGGGGTTTTATTTATAGTGAAGTAGAGGGGCTGATTTTTTTCCCATAGTGAAAATAGAGGAGGGTGGTTTTATGTGATAGTGAAGCAGGGGGAACCTGGTCTTGTCCGAGAGTTTAAGTAAGGGGGGTGGTCTTTTTCCGGTGAAGTAAGGAGGCCCGGTCTTTATCTGTAGTGAAGTAGAGGAGGCTGGTCCTTTTTGTGAGAGTGAAGTAGAAGGGGACTGGTTCCCCCTTTTCCAATAGTGAAATGGGAGGGGTGGTCTTCATGGGATAGTGAAGTAGAGGAGGCGGGGTTTTTTTATGATAGTGAAGTAAGGAAGTGGTTTTAAATTTTATAGTGAAGTAGAGGATTCTGGGCTTTATGTACCCGTCAATTAGAAGGGGACTTGGTTTTTTCTGATGTGAAAAAAGAAGACGCCGGGTTTTTTGTGATTGTGAAATAGAGGAGGCTGGTCTTCATGTTATAGGGGAAGTAGAAGAGGCCCGGTCTTTATGTGATAGTGAAATAGATGGGCTGGTTTTTTATGTGATAGTTAAGTGAGGAGGCTGGTCTTTATGTGGAATGAAATAAGGGGAAAAAGGGTGGTTTTTAGTGATAGTGGGAAATGAGGGGGGCTGGGCTTTATTTGATAGTGAAGTAGAGGTGGTGTCTTTATGTGATAGTTTAAGTAGAGGGGCTGGTGTTTATGGATAGTGGGAAATAGAGGGGGCTGGTCTTTAAGTGATAGTGAAGTAGAGGAGGGGCCGTCTTTTTCCTATATTAGGTAGAGGGGGCTTTGGGCTTTATGTATTTGAAATAGAGAAGGCTGGTCTTTATCCTATTGTGAAGTAGAGGAGGTGGTCTTTATGGATAGTGAAGTAGAGGAGGGGCCGGGCTTTTTCCCCAAAAGTTATGTAGAGGAGGCTGGTCTTTTTGTGTATTGGGAAATAAGAAGGCTGGGGCTTTATCCTAAAGTGAAGTAGAGGAGGCTGGTCTTTTTGTGATATGAAGTAGAGAAAAAGGGTGGTCTTTATGGAAAAGTGAAAATAGAGGAGGGGGGTCTTTATCCCATAGTTTAAGTAGAGGGGGCTGGTCCTTTTTATTTGATAGTGAAGTAGGGAGGCTACTCTTTATTCCCGGGTGGGAAGTAAGGAGGCCGGGCTTTATGTGGTATGGGAAATAGAGGTGGCTGATTTTTGTCCGATAGTGAAGTTGAGGAGGGTGGTCTTTATGTGTTAAATGAAGAAGGGGGAAACTGGTCTTTGGCCCATAATGAAGTAGAGGGGGCTGGTCTTTATCTGTAGTGAAGTAGAGGAGGCTGGTTTTTTTGTGATAGCAAGTAAGGAAAACCCGGTCTTTGTCCCATAGTAAAGTAGATGAGGTTTGGGCCCTTTTTTCCGATAGTGAAGTAAAGGAGCCTGGTCTTTATGTGATAGTAAGTAGAGGAGGGGGTAATTTTTATTTTGATAGTGAAGTAGAGGGCTGGTCTTTATGGATAATGAAGTAGAGGAGGTGGGGCTTAATGGGAAAAGTGATGTAGGAGAGACTTTCTTTATCCCGGGTAGTGAAATAGAGGAGGCCGGGTTTTTTTAGTTAGAGAAGTAAGGAGGTAGTCTTTATGTGATAAATGAAGTAAAGGAGGCTGGTCTTTTGGGGCAGCCCAAATAAGGGGATGTTTTTTTTTTCTGATAGTGAAAAAAGAAGAGGCTATTTTTTTGGGAAGGTGAAAACAGAGGAGGCTGGTTTTATGGAAAGTGAAGTAGGGGAGGGTGGTCTTTATGTGATAGTGAAGTAGAGTAGGCTGGGCTTTTTGTGTTAAATGAAAGGGAAGGAGGAAAAAGGTTTTTTTTTGTAAAAGTGAATACGGAGGCCCGGTCTTTTGTGATAGTGAAGCAAGGAGGCTGCCTTTTTTTGATAGTGAAGTAGAGGGGCTCGTCTTTATGTGATAGTGAAGTAGGGAAAGGGTGGTCTTTATTTCCCACAGTGAAGTAGAGGAGGTGGCTTTAAAAACAAAGTGAAGTTTGAGGGGGCTGGGCTTTATGCATAGTGAGGTAGAGGAGGGGCCCCTTTTTTATGCGATTTGTGAAAATAGAGGAGGCTTGTCTTTATGCAATTTGTGAAGTAGAGGGGGTGGTCCCTTTTGCAATAGTGAAGTAGAGGAGGGGTTGGGCTTTTGCGATATGAGGGAAGGAGGGGCCCTCTTTATGCCCATAGTGAAGTAGAGGAGGCTTGTCTTTTTGGGAATGTGAAGTAGAGGAGGCTGGTCTTGCGTTAGTGAGGTAGGGAACCGTCTTTTTTGCGATTTGTGAAGTAGAGGAGGTGGTCTTTTTGCGATAGGGGAAAATTTGAGGAGGTGGTCTTTTTTGTGATGTTAAATAAAGAGGTGGTCTTTATCGATTTGTGATGTAGAAAAGGGTGGGTTTTTCGGGGATAGTGGGAAATAGGGGGAGGTGGTCTTTATTGTTAGTGAAGTAGAAAGGGGGCCCGGCTTTATGTGATAGTGAAAATGAAGAGGGTGGTCTTTATGTATAGGAAGTAAGGGGGGGCTGGTCTTTAAGTGACAGTGATGTAGAGGATGTGGGCTTTATTTGATTTGTGATGTAGAGGGGCTGGTCCTTATTGGATAGGGGAAGTAGAGGAATCTGGTCTTTATGTATAGTGGTTTTAGAGGGTGGACTTTGTGATAGTGAATTTGAGGAGGATTGGCTTTTTGTGGGTAGTGAAGTACATGAGGGTTGTCTTTATGTGATAGTGAAGTAGAGGAGGCTGGTCTATAAAATTATAGTGAAGTTTGAGGAGGGGTGGTCTTTATGTATAGTGAAATTTTTTTGGGGGGGGGGGGGGAGGTGGTCTTTATGTATAGGGAAGTAAGGAGGCCGGTCTTTTTGTGATAGTGAAGCAAGGACTGGGTTTTTTGTGAAAAGTGAATTTGAGGAGGCGATCCTTATGTGAAAAGTGAAGGAGGAGGCTGGTCTTTATGTGATAGTGAAGTAGAGGGGGGCTGGTTTTAGTTTATAGGGGGGGAAAAGAGGGGGGCTGGTCCCTTTTTACGATATTGGGAAGTAGAGGGGACTGGTCTTTATGTGATGTAAAGTAGAGGAGGCTGGCTTCATTTGATAGTAAGTAAGAGGCTTGGGCCCTTTTTGTGTTTGTGAAGTAAGGAGACTGGTCTTTGTGGATAGTTATGTAGAGGAGGTGGTCTTTTGTGATAGTGAAGTAAAAAGGGGGTTGTCTTTTTTTGGGATAGTGAAGCAGAGTGGCTGGTCTTTATCCGATAGTGAAGTAGAGGAGGCTGGTAAATTTTTATGAAGTTAAAATAGATGATGTGGTTTTTTTATGTGTAGTTATGAAGAGGAACCCCTTTTCTTTATGTGATAGTTTAAGTAGAGGAGGGTGGTTTTAAAGCGGTAGTGGGAAATAGGGAGGGTGTTTTTGATGCGATAGTAAGTAGAGGGGGGCTGGTTTTTTATGCGATAGTGAGGTAGAGGAGGCGGTCTTTATGCGATAGGGGAAGTAGAGGGGGGTTGGGCTTTTTTGCGATAGTGAAATAGACGAGGGGCTGGTCTTTATGTGATAGTGAAGTAGAGGAGGTGGTCCTTTTTGTGATAGTGAAGTAAAAGGGGCTGGGTTTTTTTTGATAGTTTCAGTGACGAGACTGGTCTTTTTGTGATAGGGGAAGTAGAGGAGGCCCGGTTCCCTTTTTGGATAAAAGGGAAAGGAAAATAGAGGAGGTGGTCTTTATGTGATAGTAAAGTAGAGGACGGGGCCTTTTTGTGTAGTGAAGTGAGGAGGTGGTCTTTTTTGGGGATAGGGGAAGTAGAGGAGGCTGTCTTTATGTGATAGTGAAGTAGAGGAGGCTGGTCTTTATGTGATAGTGAAGTAGAGGAGGCTGGTCTTTATGTGATAGTGAAGTAGAGGAGGCTGGTCTTTATGCGATAGTGAAGTAGAGGAGACTGGTCTTTATGTGATAGTAAAGTAGAGGAGGCTGGTCTTCATATGATAGTGAAGTAGAGGAGGCTGGTTTTTTAAATTTATAGTGAAGTAGGGAGACTTTCTTTAAAGTGTAGTTTTTGTAAGGAGGTGGTCATTATGTTTATAGTGGGAAATAGAGGAGGCTGGTCTTTTTGTGATGTGAAACAAGTTTGGCTGGTCTTTACCGTATTAAGAGAGGAGGCTGGTCATTATATATAGTGGAAAGGAGAGGATGCCCTTTTTCTTTATTGATAGTTTTGTAGGGGACGGTGGTCTTTAAAGTGATAGTGAAGTAGGGAGGGTGGTCTTTATGCAGTTGTGAAGTAAGGGGAGGCGATCTTGATGCATAGTGGGAAGAGGAAGGGTCGTCCCTTTTTGCGATGTGGGGTAGAGGGGGCTGGTCTTTATGCCATAGTGAATTTAAAGGGGGGGCTGGTCCCTTTTTCGTAGTGAAGTAGAAGGGCTGGTCTTTATGCGAAAAGTTATTTAAAAGGGGCTGGTCTTTATGTGATAAATGAAATAGAAGAGGCTGGTCTTTATGCAAAAGTGATTTTTGAAAGGGTGGTCCCTTTTTTTATTTGAAGTAGAGGGGCCCCGGGCTTTTTGTAACAGTGAGGTTTGAGGGGGGCTGGTCTTTATTGATAGTGAAAATAGAAGAGGCTGGTTTTTTATTTTGAAAAAAACCCCCCCCTTTTTTTAAAAAAATTTTTTTTTTTTGGGAAAGGGGTTTTTTTTTTAATTTTTTTAAAAAAAAAGGGGGTTTTTTTTTTTTAAAAAACCCCCCCCCTTTTCCCCCCCCTTTCCCCCGGGGGGAAGGGTTTTTTAAAATTTTGGGGGGGGGGGCCCCCCCTTTTTAAAAAAAATTTTTTTTAAAAAGAAGGGGTTTTTTTTTAAAAAAAAAAAAAATTGGGGGGAAAGGGGGGGGTTTTTTTTTAAAAAAGGGGGGGGGGGGGAAAAAAAAGTGGGGGGGTTTTTCCTTTTTTGAAAAAGGGGGGGTTTTTTTGGAAAAAAGGGGGGGGTTTTTGGGGTTTTTTTGGGGGGGGGGTTTTTAAAAAAAAAAAAGGGGGGGGAAAATTTTAAAAATTTAAGGGGGTTTTTTTTTTTTTTTTTTTTTAAAAAGGGGGGGGGTTTTTTTTTTAAAAAAAGGTTTTTGGGGGAATTTTTTTGGGGGTTTTTTTTTTTTGGGGGGGGGGGGGGTTTTTTTAAGGGGGTTTTGGGGGGGTTTTTTTTTTTTGGGGGGGGGGGTTTTTAAAAAAAAGGGGGGGGTTTTTTTTTTTTTAAAAAAATTTTTTTTTTAAAAAATTTCCCCCTTTTTTTGGGAAAAAAGGGGGGTTTTTTATTAAAATAAAAGGGGGTTTTTTTAAAAAAGGGGGGGGGTTTTCCCTTTTTTAAAAAAGGGGGTTTTTTTTTTAAAAAGGGGGGGGGTTTTTTTGGGGGAAAAGGGGGGGGTTTTTTTTGGGGGGGGGGGTTTTTTTAAAAATTTTAAGGGGGGCTTTTTTTGTGAAAAGGGGGGGGTTTTTTTTTGGGAAAAAGGGGGGGGGGTTTTTTGGGGTTTTTTTGGGGGTTTTTTAAAAAATTTTTTGGAAGGGGTTGGGGGGGTTTTATTTAAAAGGGGGTTTTGGCCTTTTTTTTTGGGGGGGGAAAAAAGGGGGTTTTTTTTGGGAAAAAATGGGGGTTTTTTTTTGGGGGAAAGGGGGGGGGGTTGGTTTTTTGGGGAAAAAAGGGGGGTTTTTTTGGGGAAAAGGGGGGGGGGGTTTTGGTTTGGAAAAAAAGGGGGGGTTTTGGGGAAAAAAAAGGGGGTTTTTGGTTTTTTTTAAGGGGTTTTTTTTTAAAAAAAGGGGGGGGGGGGGGGGTTTTTTGGGGGGTTTATTTTAGGGGGTTTTTAAGGGGTTTTTTGGGGGTTTTTTTTTTTTTTTGGGGAAATGGTTTTTTGGGGGGGGGGGGGGTTTTTTTTTGGGGGCTGGGGGAAAAAAAGGGGGGGGGGTTTTTTTTTAAGTTTGGGGGGGGGGGGGAAAAAAAAAAAAATTTTTTTTTTTTTGGGGGGGGGGGGTTTTTTTTTTTGGTTTGGGAAAAAGGGGGGGGTTTTTTTAAAAAAAAGGGGGGGGGGGTTTTGGAAAAAAGGGGGGGGGGGGTTTTTTAAAAAAGGGGGGGGGGGGGTTTTTTTTTAAAAAGGGGGGGGCCCCCTTTTTTTTTTAAAAGGGGGGGGGTTTTTTTTTGGAAAAGGGGGGTTTTTAAAAAGGGGGGAAAGGGGGGTTTTTTTGGGGAAAGGGGGGGTTTTTCTTTTTAAAAAAAGGGGGGGGGGGGGAAAAGGGGGGGTTTTTGGGGAAAAAAAGGGGGGTTTTTTTTTTAAGGGGAAAAGGGGGTTTTTTTTTTAAAAAAAGAGGGGGTTTTTTTTTTGGGGGGGGGGGGTTTTATGCGAAGTGAAAAGGGGGGGTTTTTTTTAAAAAAAGGGTTTTTTTGGGGGTTTTTTTTGGGGGGTTTTTTTTTTGGGGGGGGTTTTTTTTGGGGGGTTTTTTTTAAAGGGGGGGGGGAAGGGTTTTTTGGGTTTTTTTTAAAAAGGGGGGGGGAAAAAAAAAAATTTTTTGGGGGGGGTTTTTTTTTTGGGGGGGGGGGTTTTTTTTTTTTGGGGGGGGGGGGTTTTTTTTTTTGGGGGAAAAGGGGTTTTTTTTTTTGGGGGTTTTTTTTGGTTTTTAAAGGGGGTTTTTTTGGGTTTTTAAAAAGGGGAAGGGTTTTTTTTGGAAAAAAGGGGGGGGGGTTTTTTTTTAAAAAGGGGGGGTTTTTTTTTTTTTGGGGGGGGGGGGGTTTTTTAGGGGGGGGTTTTTTTTTTAAAAAAAGGGGGGTTTTTTTTTTAAAAAGGGGAAAGGGGGTTTTTTATTTTTTTGGGGGGTTTTTTTTGGGGGGGGTTTTTTTTATTTTTGGGGGGGGGGGGGTTTTTTTGGGGGGGGGAATTTTGGTTTTAAGTTAAAAATTTTGGGGGGGGTTTTTTTTTGGGGGGGGGGGTTTTTTTTTTAAGTTTGGGGGGGAAAAAATTTTTTTTTGGGGGGGAAAGGGGGTTTTTCCTTTTTTTTAAAAAAAAAGGGGGGGTTTTTAAAAAGGGGGGGGGGGGTTTTTTTTTGGGGGAAGGGGGGGGGTTTTTTTTTAAAAGGGGTGGGGGGTTTTTTGGGGGGGGGGGTTTTTTTTTTTTTTTTTTTTTTGGTAGGAAAAAAAGGGGGGGGTTTGGGGTTTTTTTAAAGGGGGGGGGTTTTTTTTGGGGAAAAAAGGGGGGTTTTTTATTTTTGGGGGGGGGGGGGGTTTTTTTTTGGGGGGGGGTTTTTTGGGGGGGTTGGGGGTTTTTTTAAAAAAAGGGGGGGGGGTTTTTAAAAGGGGGGGTTTTTTTTTTTAAAAAAGGGGGGGGGGGTTTTTTTAAAAAAAAGGGGGGGGGGGGAAAAAAAAATTTTTGGGGGTTGGGTTTTTTTTGGGGGGGGGGGGGGGTTTTTTGGTTGGGGGTTGGGGGTATTTTAAAAAAAAAAGGGGGTTTTTTTGGGGGAAAAGGGGGGGGGGTTTTTTTTTGGGGGGGGGGGGTTTTTAGGGGAAAAAAAAAAAGGGGGTTTTTTAAAAAAAAGGGGGGGGGGGGGGTTTTTTAAAAAAGGGGGCCTTTTTTGGGGGAAAAAAAAGGGGGGTTTTTTTTGGGGAAAGGGGGGGGGTTTTTTTTTGGGGGGGGGGTTTTTTTTTGGGGGGGGGTTTTTTTTTTTAAAAAGGGGGGGGGGGGTTTTTTGTTGGGGTTTTTTTGGGGGGGTTTTGGGGGGGGGGGGGGGGGAAAAAAAAAAAAAGGGGGGGGGTTTTTGGGGGTTTTTTTAGGGGGGGGGTTTTTTTTGGGGCTTGTTTGGGGGGGTTTTTTGGGGGGGGTTTTAAAGGGGTTTTAAAAGGGGGCCCCGGGGGGGGGGAAAAAAGGGGGTTTTTTTTTTGGGGGGTTTTGGGGGGGGGGGGGGGGGGTTTTTTAAAAAGGGGAGGGGTTTTTTTTTTAAAAAAGGGGGGGGGGGGTTTTGGGGGAGGGTTTTTTTTTGGGGGGTTTTTTTTGGGGGGGTTGGGGTTTTTTTTTTGGGGGAAGGGTTTTTTTTTTAAAAAAGGGGGGGGGGGTTTTTTTTTTTTTTTTTGGGTTTTTGGGGGGGGTTTAAAAGGGGGTTTTTTGGGGGGGTTTTTAAAAAAAAAAGGGGGTTTAAAAAAGGGGGGGTTTTTTTTTAAAAAAATTTTTTTTAAAAAAAAGGGGTTTTTTAAAAAAGGGGGGGGGGGGGGGGGGGGTTTTTTTTAAGGAAAAAATTTTTTTAAAAAGGGGGGGGGGGGTTTTTGGGGGGGGGTTTTTTGGGGTTTTTTTTTGGGGTTGGGGTTTTTTTTGGGAAAAAAAAAGGGGGGGGGGGTTTAATTTTTTGGGGGTTTTTTTTTAGGGGGGGGGGGGGTTTTTTGGGGGGGTTTTTTTTGGGGGGTTTTGGGGGGAAAAAAAAGGGGGGAAAAAGTGAAAGGGGGGAAAAAAAGGGGAAAAAAGGGGGAAATTTTGGGGGGGGTTTTAAAGGGGGGGGTTTTTTTTATTTTTTTTGGGGGAAAATTTTTTTTTAAGTTTGGGGGGGTTTTTTAAATTTTGGAAAAAGGGGGGCCCTTTTTAAAAAAAAGGGGGGGGGGGGAATTAAAAAGGGGGGATTTTTTTTAAAAATAAAAAGGGGGGGTTTTTTTTTTTTATTGGGGAAAAAGGGGGGGGGTTTTTTTTTGGGGGGAAAAGGGGGGGGGGGGTTTTGGGGAAAATAAAAGGGGGGTTTTTTTTGTGAAAAAGGGGAAGGGTTTTTTTTTTAAAAAAGGGGGGGGGTTTTTTTTGGGGAAATAAAAGGGGGTTTTTTTGGAAAAGGGGGGGGGTTTTTTGGTTTTTTAAAAAAGGGGGGGTTTTTTAAAGTAAAGGGGGGGGGGAAAAAAAAAGGAAAAAAGGGGTTTTTTGGGTTTTTAAAAGGGGGGGGGGTTTTTAAAAAAATTGGGGGGTTTTTTTTAAAAAAAAATTTTTTTTTTTGGTTTTTTTTTGGGGGGGGGGGGGGTTTTTTTTTGGGGGGAAAAATTTTTTTTTTGGGGGTTTTTAAAAAAGGGGGGGGGGGGGTTTTTTGGGGGGGGGTTTTTTTTTTTTAAAAAATTGGTTTTTGGTTTTAAGGGGGGTTTAAGGGGTTTTTAAAAAAAGGGGGCCCCTTTTTTTTTTTAAAAAAGGGGGGTTTTTTTAAAAAGGGGGGGGGGTTTTTTAGGGGGAAAGGGGGTTTTTTTAAAAAAAAAGGGGGGGGGTTTTGGGAAAAGGGGGGGGGGTTTTTTTTGGTTTTGGAAAAAATTTTTTCCTTTTTTAAAAAGGGGGTTGGGGGGTTTTTTTTAGGGAAAAAATTTTTTTTTTTTTTGGGGGGGGGGGTTTTGGGAAAAAAAAAGGGGGGGGGTTTTTTTTTTTTTTTTGGGGGGGGGGGGGGGGGGGTTTTTATTTAAATTGGGGGGGTTTTTTTTAAAAAAAAGGGGGGGGTTTTTTTTAGTAAAATAGAGGACCCTTTTTTTAAAATTTAAATAAAAGGGGGGTTTTTTTGTGAAAGGAAAAAGGGGGGGTTTTTTTTTTTAAAAAAAAGAGGGGGGTTTTTTGGGGGTTTGGAAAGGGGGGGGGGTTTGGGAAAAGGGGTTTTTTTTTTTAAAAAAGGGGGGGTTTTTTTTAAAAATAAAAGGGGGTTTTTTTAAAAATAAAAGGGGGTTTTTTGGGGAAAGGGGGGGAATTTTTTTTTAAAAAAAATGGGGGTTTTTTTTTTTTGGGGGGGGGGTTTTTTTTGGGGAAAAAAAAATTTTTTTTTTAATAGAGGAGGGGGTTTTTTGGGAAAAAAGGGGGGGGAGGGGGGTTTTTTTGGGGAGGGAGGGGTTTTTTTTTTTTAAAATAAAAAAGGGGGTTTTTTTTTTTAAAAAAATTTTTTTTTGGTTTTGGGGGGGGGAAAAAAAAGTTGGGGGGGGGGTTTTTTTTTTTTGGGGGGGGTTTTTTTTTTTTTGGGGGGTTTTTTTTTGGGGTTTTGGGGGTTTTTTTTTTGGGGGGGGGGTTTTTTTGGGGGGGAAAAAGGGGGGGGGAAAAAAAGGGGGGGAAAAAAAAGGGGGGGGTTTTTTCCCAAAATTTGGGGGGGGGTTTTTGGGGGGAAGGATTTTTTTTTGGGGGAAAAAAGGGGGTTTTTTTTTTTGGTTTAAAAAAATTTTTATTTTTTTTTTTTTTTTTTTTTTTTAGGGTGGTTTTTTAAAAAAGGGGGGGGGGGTTTTTAAAAAAAAAATTTTTTTTTTTAAAAAAGGGGAAAGGGGAAAAAAAAAGGGAAAAAATTTTTTTTTGGGGGGGTTTTAAATTTTTTTTTTGGGGGGGGTTTAAAAAATTTTTTTTAAAAAAAGGGGGATTTTTTTTTTAAAAAAGGGGGTTTTTTTTAAAAAATTTGGTTTTTTTTGTAATTTTTGGGGGGTTTTTTTAAAAGGAAGGGGTTTTTTGGGTTGGGGGGTTTTTTTTTTTTGGGGGAAAAAATTTTTTTTGGGGGGGGGAAAATTTTTTTTTTGGGTTTAAAGGGTTTTTTGGGGGGAAAATTTTTTTTAAAAAAAAAATTTTTTGGGGAAAGGGGGGGGGGGGGTTTTTTTTGGGGGAAAAGGGGGTTTATTTTTTGAAAGGGGGGGGGTTTTTTTTGGGGGGAAAAGGGGGGTTTTTTGGGGAAAAAAGGGGGGTTTTTAAAAAGAAGGGGGGGTTTTTTTTTTTTAAAAAAAAAATTTTTTTTAAAAGGGGGGGGGGGGGTTTTTTTTTTAGGAAAAAAAAAAGGGGGGGGGGCCCCCCCCCTTTTTTAAAAGGGAAGGGTTTTTTTTAAAATTAAAAGGGGGCTTTTTTTTTAGGGTTTTTTTTTTTAAAAAAGGGGTTGGGGGGTTTTTTTTTAAAATTTAAAAAAGGGGGGGGTTTTTTTTAAAATTAAAAAAGGGGTTTTTTTTGGTTTTGGAAAAAGGGGGAAGGTTTTTTCCGGGAAAAAAAAAATTTTTTTTTTTTTTTTTGGGGGGTTTTTTTTGGTTTGGGGGGGGGGGTTTTTTTTTTAAAAAAAGGGGGGGGGGGTTTTTTTTAGGAAAAAAGGGGGGTTTTTTTTTGGGAAAAAAGGGGGAAAATTTTTTTAAAAAGGGGGTTTTGGGGGGGGGGGTTTTGGGGGTTTTTTTGGGGGGGGGTGGGGTTTTTTGGGGGGTTTTGGGGGGGGGGGGTTTTTTTGGGGGGTTTTTTGGGGTTTTTTAAGGGGGGGGAAATTTTTAAGGGGGTTTTTTTTTTTAAAAGGGGGAAAAAAAAGTGGGGGGGAAAGGGGGGGGGGGAAAAGGGGGGGGGTTTTTTTTTTTAAAAGGGGGGGAAAAAAGGGGGGGGGGAAAACCCCCCTTTTTTTTAAAAAAATTTAAAAAAGGGGGGGGGGAAAAAAAACCCCCTTTTTTGGGGGGGGGGGAAGGGTTTTAAAAGGGTTTTGGGGTTTTTTTTTGAATAGGGGAAAATTTTTTTTAAAAAAAAAGGGGGGGAAAAATTTTAAAAAGGGGTTTTGGGGGTTTTTTTTAAAAATTTTTTTTTAAAGGGGGAATGGTTTAAGGGGTGGGGGGGGGGGTTTTTTTTTTTTAAGGGAAAATTTTTTTTGGGGGTTTTTGGGAAAAAGGGGGGTTTTTTTTTTGGGGGGAAAAAAAGGGGGGGAAAATTTTAGGGAAAAAAATTTTTTTTTTAATGGTTTGGGAAAGGGGGGTTTTTTTTTAAAGGGGGGGGGTTTTTAAGGGGGGGGGGGGGGGGGGGGTTTTTTTTGGGGAAAAAAAATTTTTTTTTTTTTTTTTGGGGTTTTAAAAAATTTTTTTTTGGGGGAAAAAATTTTTTTTTTGGGGGTTTTTTTTAAAGGGGGGGGTTTTTTTTTTTTTTTGGGGGGGGGAAATTTTTTTTTTTAAGGGGGGAAAAAATTTTTTGGGGGGGGGGGGGTTTTTAAGTGGGAAAAAGGGGGGGGGTTTTTAAAAAAAAAACCCTTTTTGGGGGGGGGGTTTTTTTTTTTTTTTGGGGGGGGGTTTTTTTTTGGGTTTAAAAAAATTTTTTTTGGGGGGGGGGGGGGTTTTTTTTTGTGAAAGGGGGGGGGTTTTTTTGGGGATTAGGGGGAGGTTTTTTTTTTTGAAAAAAATTTTTTTTTTTTAAAAAAGGGGGTTTTTTTTTTTTTTGGGGGGGGGGGGGGGGAAAGGGAAAAAGGGGGTTTTCCTTTGGGTTTAAAAAAAAGGGGGGTTTTTTTTTAAAAAAAGGGGGGGGGGTTTTTTTTGGGGGAAAAAAAGGGGGTTTTTTTAAAAAAGAAATAGAAGGGGGCTGGTTTTTTTTTTTAAAAAAGGGGGGTTTTTTTTTTAAAAAGGGGAAAATTTTTTTTTTAAAAAAAAAATTTTTTTATTTTTAAAGGGGGTTTTAAAAAAAAAAAAAGGGGGGGGGGGTTTTTGGGGTTTTGTTTGGGGGGGTTTTTTTTTTAAAAAAAGGGGGAAGGGGGTTTTTTTTTTTGGGGGGGGGTTTTTTTTGGGGGGGTTTTTTTGGGGGGGTTTTTTTGGGGGGTTTTTTGGGGGAATTTTTGGGGGGAAAAAAAAAAACCCCCAAAAAGGGGGGGGGGAAAAAAGGGGGGTTTTTTGGGAAAAGGGTTTGGGGGGGTTTTTTTTAAAGGGGAAAAAAGGGGGGTTTTTTTGTGAATTAAAGGGGGGTTTTTTTTTTGGGGGGGGGGGGTTTTTTAAGGGGTAAAAGGGGGGTTTTTTTTAAAAAGGGGGGGGGTTTTTTTTGGGAAAAGGACCCTTTTTATTTTAAAATAAAAGGGGGGGTTTTTTTTTGGGGGAAAAAAAAGGGGGTTTTTTTTTAAAAAGGGGGGGGTTTTTATTAAAAAATTTGGGGGGGGGGGGGGTTTTTTTTTTTTTTTTTTTTAAAAAAAAAGGGGGGGGGGGGAAAAAAGGGGCCTTTTTTTTTAAAAGGGGGTTAAAAGGGGGGTTAAAGTTTGGGGGGGAAAAAAATTTTTTTTTTGGGGGGGGGGGGGTTTTTTTTGAAAGGGGGGGGGGGGGGGTTTTTAAAAAAAGGGGGGTTTTTTAAAAAGGGGGGGGGAAAAAAAAGGAAGGGGTTTTTTTTTAAAAAAAGGGGGTTTTTTTTTTTGGGGGTTTTTTTAAATTTTTTTGGGGGGGGGAAAAAGGGGGGAAAATTTTTGGGGGGGGGTTTTTTTTTTTTTAAACCCTTTTTAAAAAAAAAAACCTTTTTTTTTGGGGGGGGGGGGTTTTTGGGGGGGGGGGGGGTTTTTTTTTAAAAAGGGGGGGAAAAATTTTTTAAAGGGGGGGTTTTAATTTGGGGGGTTTTTTTTTTTTTAAAAAAAAAAATTTTTTAAAAAAAAAAGGGGGGGGTTTTTTAAAATTTTGGGAAACCCCTTTTTTTTTTGGGGGGGGGGGGGGGGGTTTTTTTTGGGGGGGGGGGGGTTTTTTTTTTTTAAAAGGGTTTTTTTTTTTAAAAAGGGGGTTTTTCCCAAAAAAGGGGGGAAAGGTTTTAAAGGGGGAAAAAAGGGGGTTTTTTTTAAAAAAAGGAATTTTTTTTTTTGGGGAAAAAAAAGGGGGGTTTTTTTTTTGGGGGGTTTTTTAAAAAAAAAAGGGGGGGGGTTTTTGGGGGGTTTAAAAGGGGGGTTTTTTTTTTTTTTAAAAAAAAAAATTGGGGGGGGGTTTTTTGGGGGGAAAAAAAAATTTTTTTTACCCAGATAACTGCAATCAAATCTCTGTCCCAGATTTTCGCTTGGCCAACTTCATGGGACTGAAAAATTACTTGGGTGGGCTAAATTTGGATGTCCTAACTATGGGTCAGGTAGGTGATCTTGGTTGCCAATATGACGTTTTTCAGAGCATAGTTCTAGCTGCCTAGACAACTTTTGTTCCGAGTAGGGACATTAGATCTAACAAAAATGATCCCAAATGGATGAAATTAAAGCATCTCATTGGTCAAAAGAGAGGCATATATAGGAGTATCAAAAGAGGGGATGGGCAGTTAAGAAATCAATATATTCAATTAAAGAAAGAAATAAAGAATGGAATAAGAAAAGCAAAAAGAGATTATGAGGCTAAGGTCGCAAGGGATTCAAAGACTAACCCAAAAGGGTTCTTTCAGGTATACAGAAGTAAGAATAGGGACAAGATTGGCCCACTTAAGAGTAACTCTGGTCAGATCACTGACAGTGATAAGGATATGTGTGAAATTCTAAATACCTACTTCCTCTCAGTTTTCACCCAGGAAAATACTAGCGATATTCCTGAAATAATAGATTACGTAGAACAGGATGATAATAAACTATGTACGATTGTGGTAACTAGTGACATGGTCCTCAGACAAATAGAGAAACTAAAACCTAACAAATCCCCAGGTCCTGATGAACTGCTTGGAAGGGTGTTAAAGGAATGTAAAGAGGAACTTAGCATACCTTTGGCTAATCTTTTTAACATATCACTACAAACTGGCATAGTGCCTGATAAGTGGAAAAATGCAAATGTAATACCTATTTACAAGGCAGGTGACAAGTCCTTGGCTTCGAACTATAGACCAATAAGCCTTACCTCCATAGTGGGAAAAATTATGGAATCAATAATTGCCGAAGCAATTCGTAGCCATCTTGACAGGCAGAGATTGATTAATGATTCTCAACACGGTTTTACAAAGGGGCGTTCCTGTCTTACGAATTTACTAACTTTTTTCACTAAGGTGTTTGAGGAGGTAGATCATGGTAATGAATATGATATTGTGTATATGGACTTCAGTAAGGCTTTCGATAGAGTTCCACACCAGAGGCTATTGAGGAAACTTAGGGCACACGGATTAGGAGGAGGAATTTTTTCATGGGTAGAGGCATGGCTGACAAATAGACAGCAGAGAGTTTGCGTAAATGGGGAGAAATCAGAATGGGGGCACGTCACAAGCGGTGTTCCACAGGGGTCAGTGTTGGGCCCGTTGTTGTTCACAATTTACATAAACGACATAGATGAGGGAATAAATAGCGACATAAGCAAATTTGCTGATGATACCAAAATAGGCCGCCCAATTCATTCTAATAAGGACATTAGAGCACTCCAGGATGATTTGAATAGACTGACGCAATGGTCGGAGAAGTGGCAGATGCAGTTTAATAATGACAAACGCAAAGTTCTAAATGTTGGACAGTTAAATAACCATACCACATATAAACTAAATAATGTAGATCTTCATACTACCGATTGCGAAAAGGATTTAGGAGTTCTGGTTAGCAGTAATCTAAAACCAAGACAACAGTGTATTAGTGTTCGCAATAAAGCTAACAGAATTCTTGGCTTCATATCTAGAAGTATGAATAATAGAAGTCCTCAGGTTGTTCTTCAACTCTATATATCCTTGGTTAGGCCTCATTTAGACTATGCTGCTCAGTTCTGGTCACCGTATTACAGAATGGATATAAATGCTCTGGAAAACGTACAAAGAAGGATGACAAAGATGATCCCATGTATCAGAAATCTTCCCTATGAGGATAGACTGAAGGCCCTGAATCTGCACTCTCTCGAAAGGCGTAGAATTAGGGGGGATATGATCGAGGTGTATAAATGGAAAACAGGAATAAATAAAGGGGATGTAAATAGCGTGCTGAAAATTTCCAGCCAAGACAGGACTCGCAGCAATGGTTTCAAGTTGGAAAAATTCAGATTCAGGTAGGATATAGGAAAGTATTGGTTTGGTAATAGAGTTGTGGATGAGTTGAACAAGCTCCTGAATACAGTTATTGAGGCTAAAACGTTGTGTAGTTTTAAAAATAGGTTAGATAAATACATGAGTGGGTGTGGGATGGTGTGAGTTGGACCTGACTAGCTTGTGCTGCTGGGTCTGGTACAGTGCTCCATCCTTGAGTGGGGATGACCAGACTGGGTGGGTCATTGGGATAATCCGGGGGGTGGGTCACTGGTCTAATCCGGGGGGGGGAGACATGGACCTGCTCCACATGGGTCAGTAGGCCTGTTGCAGTGTTCCTTCTTTCTTATGTTCTTATGTTCTTATATTCTCAATTTCCTTAGAGCGATTGCCAATGAAAGGTTAGTTTGTTTCCCACTGATGTCTTCCTTGATCTTATTCGTCTTTTTTAAGGACTCAAACTATTTTTCTCTTCAAAGTAACTTTAAAACATAAGAATAAAGGAACACTGCGGTAGGCCTACTGGCACAAACTGTGTAGGTCCCAATCTAAGCCAATCATTGGAGAAATCTTATTATATCCAGTTGGCCCATTGGCTAGCGCGTTGGTCTGGAGTTTTATGACTCTGATGACGGGTTCTATCCCAGCCCGTGGTATGGTTTGTCAGCCAGGTCGGTAACTCTACAGTATCTTCATGGATTAATCAAGACTCATGAACCAAGGAACCCAGTCGTCCTATTATAAGCTCATTAGGCTCGGCAGCTTATAACCTATCAAATAGTTTGTTAAACTTCTAACTCCAATTGTCGGGAGAATTTCTGATGTGCCTATTAAAAATAATGTAGACCTTACAGAGAAGCTTAAGAAATTAAATGTTTCACATGACTTTACTCTTGTGAGTTTTAATATCACAGCATTGTTTACCAGAGTCTCTGTCCCTGACTGGTTTCCATACCTTGAAGAGGAACTAGAAAATTTCTCCATGTTCTACCCCACGAATATAATTATTGAACTTATAAAATTTGCTAAATCCCATCAATCTCTTACTCAACAATTAGTATACAGAATTCTATGAAACTAGTCTCCTTAAAGATATCCTCCCAAATAAAGCTAGGCGGATCAGAAATGTGGACGATGTTCTTTGCCCTTGGCCTAGAGATCACAATATTCATGAATTCCTACTTAGACTTAATTGTCTAGTACCTTCTCTCAAGTTCACAACAGAGCATGAAATAGACAACAGTCTACCTTTCCGAGATGTCTTAATCCATCTTATTGATTTCACTAGAAATTAATAATATATTTAATATAACCACAAAATTTAGATATCCCAATGATTTTGTTGAGAAGGTCCCATTGTCAGCTTGGAAGACTATCTACAGGGCTGACCCCAAAGAAATGCCGTCCTTGAAAAATGTACCAGTTTATTGCTACAATAAGAATTTGGTTAGCCTGCATTAATAATAATTCTAATGATAATATCTTTATTTACTACAAGTGCATGTACAAGGTATACAAGGCCTAGCTGACATCAATGACATACTACTATATAGAAAGCCCCTTGTTAAGCAGAGATTTTCACGCAAATTAGGTCAGTTTTGTCCCAGTTTTGTCTCAATTACTAGGAGTGCTTGTGTTATTACTGTTCTTGCTGCTGAACAACGGTTTAGTGCCAATGAAGGTAGCGTAGGTAGCAATGATACGGCCGTGGACTAGTTTGGCTTTAATTGGATAGGAGTGAGTACACAATGGGCAGTGTGAGGGAGTGACTGCGAGCCAGTCCGTGGAGGGGAAGCACTTGTGTCTATCAAGTCGGTCGGCCTAGGAGTGAGAGTGGGTGGGCTGAGCCTCCCACTGACCTGGGTGAGCCTACAGAGGGCAGCACCTAAATGCCGCAAAATATGAACTAGTCAGAGCAGATGGCTAGGCTGTGTGTTCTGACAGTACAGGCTGTCTACATTTGCTCGGCCACGCACCTCGTGTCGTCCCGACGTGACAATACTGGTGGGCCCGTAGGTATAAAGGAATTACACTAGCTACCCCAGAGAGGGACTGGCTTTCGCTCACTAGTAAATCAAAAATGGACATAAAAATGCAACAGGCAAAAACTGGTTTGCCCGCGCTGTTTCATCGAGGAGAGAGTCTGGAGACGTCAGCACTGGAACTAAAATCTTCTATATACAGGTTGTCCGCAGGGCTGAACATCAGTTGACCACTCATCTACGAACGTTGTTGCACCCTCACATCTGCAAACAATGACTGACAGTAGCATTTCCTAAGGTGTGACATGTGAGTCAGAGGGCAGCACTGCCCTGACCGTAATACAGGCTTTTTTTTTTGTTATAAAAACACTGGGTGCACATACCTACAATAATACTATATCCATGGAATTCATTACACTCTGGGTACCCTTCTAAAAGTATTTACATTACATGATGTTGACCACCCTGACTCCATTATCGACTAGCTATACAATGTGTGCACATTTATACCCATTTCTGCAAGCAAACAATTAGCATAACTAGCGTAGGAGTCAGACAAGTCAGTAGGTACGTCAATGTCACAGAAATGTACTGTTGTCCTGGGTCGCAGGCCATAAGTATGGAGCCTTACTGGGCCGTCTTCCGTAACAGTAGTAGTGGGAGAAGGGATAGACGGATTGTCCCTAGCATTGGTCTGATTGTGGCATTGCGACGCACGCGACTCCAGCTCTGCTTCGGCCTGCACATGGTCCACATACTTCATGTGATCAAGGTGGGCTTCCTTAATAGTTCCCGAGCAATCTCCCCACCTCGAACCTATTCCCCCCGGAGCTGGTCGTGGGACACGGTAAGGACCCACAAATTTTTTGGGACAATTTTTTGCGCATACCGGGGGTCTGCGCGGGGTTGAGCAACATAACTTTCAACCTGGTTCCACTTTGCTTTCCTTGGCGGGGGCTTTGCGCTCGACGTGAACCTGTAGTAGCTTTCAAAAGGGTTTCTCTCTTACCGGCTGGAAGACAAGCTGTGTTGCCTCATCTTTACTATCTGGGGTTATCAGTTCGTAAGTGGGTCTAGGGGGAGCAAACAGAATTTCATAGGGTAAGCGCTTGTCTAGCCATACAAAGAAAAATAGGTGTCTCACCCGATCGACTGTTGAGGGGGGAATTTAATGTCACTAACATCGGGGATAGCCTCACCCCTGTATACAATTTGGGGTTTAACGGTTACCCTGAGCACCTCCAGGATTTTTGGCGATTTGGGGCGTTTCGCAAACCATTACTCGCAGGGTGGGTGGGGCTACTGGGGGCTTGGTGAATGTTGAATCTGGAGCAAAAATCCTGCATTTACCATTTATAAACTCAGACCCATTGTCTGACAGGACACGTGGGCAAGTAGAGAAGAACAAATGCTCACGGAAAACACTCGACCGTTTCGGGGGTTTTTTCAGGAATGGGACAATTCCTGTACCCGTCAAGTTTTCACCATTACAACAGGGGCTTTTTTTTTCCCTTCTCTCCCAGGTCGAGAAGTTCGTCAACAGGCGACAAAGTTTTCTTTCCCCGGGCCTCCTTTTTTATGGGATACTTTAGAATGGGGGTTTGGACCTGTAATGGACCCCTTTTGCTGTAGGCAAACAACACACTGGGGTACAGCTTGGCAATGTCCGCTGCCATCTAGGGCCCGAAATATTTCATTTGTCCTTTTGATACTGCGGTCCTTCCGGGGATGCGCTCCCGGGACATCGTGGACAACCTAAGATAGCGGGAAACATGGACCCCGGAAACCCCAGTTGGTATTGGCCTGCCGGGGTCCACCAGTGTGCAGCACGGCAGAGACTCCTTGGTTGACCACCAAACCCCTTCATGGAAGGGGAGACTTACCTGTAATCAACGTCCCCTTGGTCGGGAAACCCAAAGGACGGGAGACCACAAGGGTCCTGTTTTTGGGGCTCCCCTCGAGATCCCAACAAAAAACAATTGCCACACCACGAAGGGCTATTTTTGCCTCGACAGGGCATCAGCTACAAAAATTTGCTTACCTGGACAAAACAAATTTCAGTGTTGTAGTCTTGAACGTGAGCGACCACCGAGAAAGTTTCCCCCGAGGGGTTCTTATTCGCAAAAAGAGCCAAAAGGATAGATTCTGTGTAAATCGATGGGATAATGATAGATATTCCCGAAAATGACTCGGGGGGCCCTACAATGGCAAAAAGCTTCTAGCTCGTCACAAATAATTACTTCCGTTTTAGAAAGGCACGCTACTAGGCAATAGGCTGTTGCTTACCATTAGATTTCCGTGACAAGACTGACCTCCCCAACTTTCTGGCAATTCCCAGGGAACTAAGGGTTGGGGCTGTTGTTAATTTGTTTTTAGAATGACAAAAGCCGTTCCTGATCACACCCCACTCAAAAGGGGCCCCTTCTTGAGTAAGCGTGTCAGGGGTGAAAGCAATGGTGGGAACCCTGCGATAAAGGTGGGGTTAAAACCCGCCAGGCCTTGAAGAACCGGGACTGCACCACTTCATGGGTCGGGATTTTTTTCCTTAGGGAGAAATGAATTTGGAGAGTTTCACCTTAAGGTTTCCCCGAGCTAGCCTGTAAAATACCCTGAAAGTTTCTCAATGTTCGGGACATTTTGCGACAGGACTGGGGAAATCATCTAGGTAATCATAGCGTGCCACCTAGGAGGGTAGGGAAAACTGTCGTCACAAAGACAAAATGTGATTGGGCTTCCCGCAACCGAAGGGCATCCTCCTAAACTGGTAATGACCATTTGGGCGTAGAGAAAGCTGTCCCCTTTTTGCTCTCGTCATCGAGGGGGATCTGCCAGAACCCTTTTTTAAAAAATCAAGAGTTAAAAGACCTTTATTATCGCCGATGTTCTGCAACAGGCATTCAGAACTGGCAACGGGAAGCGGTCGGGGGGGGGACATCATTCAGTTTCCCCTAATCGATAACAGGGCGCCAGGTTCCGTCTTTCTTGGGAACCGAATAAGGGGGCCATTTCCCCGGGAAGTGGGGCCCTCAAAACTCCATCACGGAGCATCCGGGTAATGATTCTTCGGCGAAGACTCTTTGCGCATGTGGTAGGGGATACGCAGGTACATAAATGGGGGTTTAGTACCTTTGTCAAGGGGAAAAAGGGGAAACAGGGGTCAAAACCCATGACTCACCATCTAGTGCGACTGCAGAACGTGCACGTTGAGAACCGGAGAAGTTTTTGGGGCCTCTTAGGAAGTTCGTCAAAGCTAATCATCCTCCCCCTGGGGCCCGGGGTTTGGGGAAAATCAGCACAGAAATCGCTTGGAGAATGCACTCAGAGGGAAATCAGCTGGGGGTTCACCCTCCACTCCCCCAGGGAGAGGGAATCGACAAGGGGCGACAATGAGGATTCTTTTCCCCATGGAAATTCTCGACTGTGCATGTTGACAAAAAGGACTTTCAAATTACCCCGTTCACTGTGTGCAAGGATGGTTCAAGGGAGGGGCCCTTGACTCGGCAGTGTCGTTGCCCAACTAGCAATGGTCTCCTTCAAAAGCTCTGCTCACGTACACCGTAACAGGAGTGAGCGAGTTAGCTGACAAAGTGACGTCATACTTTGTACAAGCAGAACTCTGCTCGCTGATGCCATGACATGAGTCAGACAGTCGCCTGCCGACAGGGATACGCAGCTTGACAACTGCTGTTCTCTCCCAACAGCGTCAAGTTAGAGTGAAATTTTAGACTGGGCATCTCCAACTGGGTTTCACTGGTAACTAAGCGCTGATGGCCAGGAGGTGACGGGCAACGAGCTCTACTACGAGGACGATCAGGACAAGAGACCGACCCCGGGGAGAATGTGCTATGGAAACCACCAGTTTCCAACGATTCCAGGCACTGTGTAAAAACTCGGGAGACAGAGTAGCACGTAGTGGATCCTAAGCGCATGCCCCAGAAGGGCACATCCACTCCGTTGAATTCTGCTTTCTGCTCAGCTGGATCTAAACGGATCCTAAGGTCCGCCATGGTTTTGAACCCTATGAGCAGGTCACCATGGAAAACAAAACCATCTACAACTAAGAATTTTTGCGGACAGCTTGTAAACCCTGGACCACAAATCTAACGTTGTACGACCACGAACCGCCCAGCGATTACCTGAGACTCCTCTCAAGGTCTGAATGGCAGACGGCTCTGTCAACATGGCAGCGTGAAGGCCAATGTCTCGAAAAAAGTGGAGTGGACAATGTTAACCACCGAACCTGTATCAAGGAAAAGCTGGACGGGCTTATGGTGGACATAGACTCGATGAGGGGTCCACACGGGTTGCCCAAACCCAAACAGAAGGCATGACAGGCCCACGAAATCCCCGGAGTCACACTGCTTGAGACTCGATGCTTGTTGACGAGGCTCGACCTGGAAGGGATGGTACGAGTCTCGGCAACAACGTCAAGACACTCTGTTTCCTCACTGTCGGCAATCGTATCACTGCCCAGGGCGGCGAATGCATTGCGGACAGGGATGGAATACAGCGACTCCGACAGGGTTATTATGTCTTTTGCTGGTTTCGCGGACACGCCTCTTCCCCCGAACTAGCGGAAGGGCTTCTACTAGCACGTGCATTGCGCGCTGACTGCTTGCTCCACTCAGCTGACAGCATACGTCGCAGCTTGTTACACTCATGGGAGGTATGACTGGAAGTATTGTGGTACGTACAGACTCCCTCGCGATACTGAGCATGGGGACGGTGACGGTTACTTTGGTACTGAGCGTGGGGACGGTTACGGTTACTTTGATACTGAGCATGGGGACAGTTACGGTTACTTTGATACTGAGCGTGGGGACTGTGACGGTTACTTTGCAGGGACATAGGTTGGTAACACTCCAAGCGGTAGTGCCCGCGTTTGCCACAGTTGAAACAAATCACTACACGCTTAGCAGGTGAGGTTGGGGGTGGCGTTTGCTGGCGACGTTTCGCCTTGGTCCAGGAGGTCGATGACTGCTTTTTTGTATGAGACTGACTTGTTACTGTGGTCAATATTTTTACTTAGGCGAGTGGTAGTGAGACTGGGGTTAGAAACTTTGTGGGCTGGCTGTCTGACAGCAGTGGCAAAAGTGACTTCTGGCTGCGACCGCGGGGTCACTGTGGACAGCGCCGGAAGGAAAGGGTAAAGGGGGTCATCCGCAAAAGCGGCAAACCCTTGCCTTGTCGGCGGGCAGCTTATAAAAGTCGATGGCACATATGCACCCAGGGACGCCCGTGCTGAGGGCCGATCCAAACGCATCAATGGCCCCCCCGATTTTAGGGGGGGCATCCCTCCACAAGCCCTACCCCCAAGGGGTTGATGTCTTTAACATTAAACAGCCTCACCTTTTCACCCACTTAATGGAGCGAGGCATCAGTAAAGTCCTTGGGGCTTGCCCCAAACCGGAAAATCAAGCCAGGGCTTTCGCCCCGGTATTAACATTCGACAAGATTTGGGGAACGATTCAATGTAAGGGTTTTGGGCACTACCCGAAAATAATGCCAAATTCCCCTTTAAACTCGTCCCAAACTGCTCTCACAAAGCGATTGAGCGACAAAGGCACCAATATCATCCCGGGAGATCCACTGCTGCAACCACAGCACAATTTACGTTTCTGTGGACTATCAATGGGGCCTTAAACATCGTCTCGACTGACTGCAGCCATGGCTCAAACCTTGTGAAGACCGTCAAAAATGGGGGTGGGGGTTCGATAGCCCCCACTGGTGGTCGGGCTTGACCCACAATTGACCAACTTCAGGGGGGTTTCCCGATCCCCTCCGCGTGTTCACACGGGTGAGGCACCATTGCTAGCACCAGCAAAACGGGGACTAGGGGTACGGCCACTGCGTTCTTAGTCTGATAAATTGTTAAAAATCAAGTGGGTCAAAAAGGGGGTAAACAGGTTAAGCAAGAATGAACATGGCTACAATTTCAACACAAGTCAGAGAGAACACAGCACCAGGGTACTGGTAAACTGCTTTTTGATGGAAAAAATTTGGCAAAAAAATAAAAAAAAGGAAATATGGTACCCTTAAAACACAAAAAAAAGAAATTTGCAAGGGGAAAGAACACGGGAAAGTGACAAAATAAAGCGGGGGGGTGGAAAATTTCAAGGGGGAAAAATTTATAAAAGGGAGTTAACTGTAAACATGGTTTTTTGGCACAAAATTAAAAAATGGGTACACACCCTAAACTGGCGCAACAAGTTTTGTTGAGGGGGCCATTGAAAAAGGGGAATGAAAAAAAAAAGTAATTCCTTGCACAAAGGGGAATTGCAAGCAAAGTATCGGTATAAAAATGCCTTTTAAAAAAAATTTTTTTCACGATCAAGAAATCAGTAATCATGTTTATTTAAAATTTGAGTGCGGGAGAGGGACGAGGTGCGGGATGCTGAGGTCCGAAACTTTCAGTGATGCTCTTTAAAACTCACGCCCGTAGCATTTTTATACCAGGGGGTTTTAATGCGTAGGAAAAAATTTTCAGAAAGGCTTGGGGGAAAAGGAAAACCGGGGGACTCTGTGGAGTATAAGATATGGAAAAAACCCCTGGTAACTCAGGTGACCACACTGTGCTGGGTTTTACATGGGAAGCTTCCCGGGCCGTGATGACTGCGGCTTTCTCACACGGAGAACAAACATTTACTGCACTACCGAACGTGCTAAAAACAAGCTTAAAGGGAAAATAGGAACTGGTGCGAGGAAGTTTTTCTGTAACAATTCACTGGGGAAAAAAAACTGTGTGAACTGGGAAAGTAACAGCAAGGGAAATTAAAATTTAAATGGGGAACACAAAAAAAAAACTCACTGGCTGGAGATACGTAGATGCGAGTAGTTGTAGACACAATGATGAGTCACGAGCTCTGTGACGGGGTGGGGGCTAACTAAGTGGCTTGGGCTAACCAAAAAGGGGTTTCCCCGGGTTTTAAACCAGGTAGAACTTCTTTTGGGGGAAATTACTTTTGGCGGCGAGATGGACGTCGTTACGCAGAGAAGGGTGTAGAGAGGGGTGGTATGTTTACAAACTGACTAGGGGATCAACCAAACCCCAGAGCTGCCTCGTGGGGCACCGTGGAAGCCACACGAAGCCAACACACTAAACGACCTCACCTCTACTTCTTGTAGCTGAGAAGGGCGTAGGGAAAGCTGTAGGAGCAGGGGGAATGGGGCGGAGATGTTTTAAGGACTGTAGAGAGGGTGAGAGGGGAAAGTGACTGCTAAAGGGTAGGGGACGCCGTGAGCTATGTCCAGATTTTGTGGGGAAAAAACTAGATGAAGATCTATCTTTAGGTCCCGTAAGACGCTGGGAAACAGATAACTCTTTAGGGCCCCGGGGCTTGGATGACACGATGAGTTGATGGCGTCACCGATTGTTTTAACCCCCCCACCCGAAAAGGTCACAAAGCCGTTTACTCCGCTGACCACTGTTATTTCTGTTCTTGCTGCTGAAAACGGTTTTTGCCGATGAAGGAGCGAGGTAGCAATGTACGGCCCTGGGGCTATTTTTCTTTAATTGGGTAGGGGTGAGTACACAAGGGAGTGTGAGGGAGTGACCGCGAGCCAGTCCGTGGAGGGGGAAACACTGTGTCTATCAAATCGGTCGGGCCTAGGAGGGGAGCGGGGGGGTGAGCCCCCCCCTACCTGGGGGGAGCCACAAGGGCGCACCTAAATGCCCAAAAAATGAACTATCGAGCAGACGGCTAGGCTTGTTTTGACATACAGGTTTTTCTACACTTGAAGTTCCTGAAACCCGTACTCCCTGGAATGCAGGCGGGAGAGATAATGATTTTTTACACCCGGAAAATCCCAGAGGGACTAGTACCAAACTTTTCACAAAAAAATCACTCACTACGAAAAGCAAAAGACTCGGAGATATGCAACATCCCCCAATGAAAAAACGGGGGTCTCTATACGTTAAGAGTAATACAATAAATGTCAGGTGCCCGAGATGTTTTAACTGCCCCCCAGCATACATAAGGGGGATTACCAATAGACCCCTGATTTTTCAAGCAGGCACTGGGCAAACACCTAAAATCGGGACCTTACCCCCGGGCTGTGGCTCGTAGATAGATTGCGTTGCAGCCAACAGTAACAGCTGGTTGGATCGCCAGAGGGCTGTTCATCAGTCCAGGCCGCCGGGCGTTAAATCCAGGTAAACCCCCACCTGTAAACCCCAACCACTACACTGGCCTAACCACAAACCCATTCTTTGCACAGGAGTCCTACATTTCCAGTCTTCTTTTTCGGCAACTTCGCCTCTGGCTATTTAAAACAAGGCAAGGTGACTATCGGGTTGCCCGAGTGGTATTTTAAACTCTGGCCGATCATTGCCTTGGGCCTCGTCCCCCTCACTTCCTCCAGGGTAGTCTATATTAGGGGCTGACCTTCATACATCAGCTGAAGTTTTTCTTTTTTTCCAGCATATTATCTGGAACATTACCTTAACTGGGCAACATACCCAATATAAGAGTCAGACTTCGGGGTACTGATTGCCAGAAGTCCAAAAAGGAAATTTTAGATTGTATTTGTTCTAATGCCACGGTTGCACCAGTAGATATATTCCAGACCCACTCTCGTGTAGTACTACTTCTCTCCTCAGAAGAGAAGCTTCTACAATTACTCAAGAAAGGTGTTCTTAATAAACTTATCAGTGTGGGCATCACCCCCATTTCCCCTGACAACTTCCAGGCCCAGCGCTCTGTGTTTGCTGCACGCATCAATAGCTTTATGTACGAAAATTCTGCTGAAGAACTCGTGAAGGAGATAAACTGCAAACTCCGAGATCATCGTCCTTAAGGTGTATAAGTTTGCAAAGAACTCGAACAACCAGCAGTCCGTGAAATTAATTCTCAAGATGCCAGATGAAGCCAAACTCATCCATGACAACGGTTTGAAACGCTATGGTACCAAATGCACACCAGACCAAGTATCTATGGGCAGGTTTGTGAACGTCACTCAGTGCTTCAAGTGCTATGGTTTCGGCCATAATATTAACAAATGCACCAGTGCAAATACAGTCTGTAGTATCATGCATCAGGAGATTTGTTTTTTCAGAGAGTTTTACCAAAAGGAGCAAACCCAAGTGTGCCCTTTGCGATTGGAAGCATCATGCAGTCTCCCTTAGCTGCTCTGTTAGGATATCCACAGTACAGAAATTTTTGAGAGACAAGAAACTGGCGAATGCCTAGAAAACTACTAAACCAGCACCACCCATGCAGTCCCATGAATCCTTCCCCAATCTACGAGGCTCTGGCCGGGCACCTAATGCCACCTCTCACCAGAATTCTGGGACTGTCCTCCCTTTCCAACCCCTTCCCTCACACAAACCCTGCATGCACCAAGCCAAAGTTCATTCTTTTCCCTATTTCCCCTAGGGTCGATCAAAGAAGAGTAAGGAAAGGGGACTTTAATGTACTCATGACGGCCCTTGACATGTCACTGGCGATGACAGCTCTGCTTCATCATCAACGAGCTGTTATTAGCAAATGGAGCTTCAGCTATAATCGTCCCAGATAAAGTGCGCTCATTGATGAGTCCATCATCTCAATTCCAAGGTGGAATTGTACCAACAACACCCTTATAACATTAACTCCCCCCCTTTTCCCCAACAGGGAAGAACGACTCTTGCATTACACCAGTCTCTGCTGCACAATCCGCCGTTATAGATGCTGACCCTAACGACCAATCAGGTTCCACTGCTTCTCTAAGTGCTGTAGCCACTGAGCATCCAGTTCAACAACCTTTGTACCCTTCCAGGACGAGAACCCAATGTCTCCCATGCCCGAGGTGGATTGGTATAATGACCCAGTGCACTTCGAGAACAAGACTGTTGACGTGTCGTTTGAATCAGATGACGAGCCTGATTCGTCAGTAAGTGTAACTAACACAGCAGTATTGATGAAGACCAGCAATTCTGTTCTCATAGAACCACTCAGAACTATAACCCCCACCATTCCCCCATCGAATCGAGCAGAGAGAGCATGCACACTCCAGGTGGCTATAACCTCTGACCACAATATACTGAACGCCGCAACAAAGCATAACATACTAAATAATGGGGGTCACGATTTTACAACTCAACATCCAACACTTCCCCTAGAAACAGAACTATATAACCACAACTCGGACATTATCCTCCTGAATGAGACCGCAGCCAGACCAGACCAATACATCCAGAGGGCTCTACAGTGGATTTGCCGTCCTAATGAAGCAGGGACATGAATTCCATAACATTCATGTGGACGAGGACAGCATCATGGAAATAGAACTGACAACATCACGTGGACGGCTAATAGTGGAATGGGTTATTCCCACCCCCAGAGAGCATTAACTGAGAATCAATGCCCCTCACCGGTTACTTGGTAGGAATGGCCACCTAACATTCTAGCAGGGGATTTTCAATTCCATCACCTACGCTCTCTTCAACGGCTCCCCTCCCCCCCCGGCGCCGCGCAAGCTACTAGGGAGGACCTAAAAGGTAAACAGCTATTTAGTATAATGACAGCACGAAACTTATCATTCCAAGGCCCATTCCTTAAGTCATATGTGGGCCCCCAACCAGGAACCCCTGATGTAATACTTACCAACAGAGACTGCATCCTATTTCCACTGCAAAATCTCAACAGTAGCAATGTCGGGTCCAGGACCACATACCTGTCATAATAAAGCTTCAGACCTCACTCTTCCGCATACCCACCCACCCTAAACCCAACCTAAGAACACTAGGTTTTGACCCCTTCAGGGACTATCGAGAAAATGACCATTTGGGAGCATTGAAATTTTTGTCAAAACAGCACTCTTCAGGCATAGTCCTATATGAAGCTGATTGATTGTGGCTGAGCATACAGCATTTGCGTTTGAAATTTTTTAATATGTCTGTATTGCTGAGTAGTGCAGCTCAGTGTTTTATGTACTGTATCAATGTACTCTGCAGTATTTAAAAACATTAACTTTCTCAGTGATTATGCTGGAGCTGCCTCTGCTACTGCCATCTTGTAGATGAATGGTTCAGAGAACCGAACATGGTGGAAATTGACACATGTGCAACTCTTGGGTATCTTTATTGAGGAACGTTTTCGCCACACAGTGGCTTCATCAGTCCATACAAGGAGATCTTGAAGAAACAGGAGGCGAATGAGGTATCAGTCCTCACTTGAGCGATGTGGTCAGTCCATTCAATCTTGAATAGGTAGATTCGGCATACGTGCTGAGAAGGAGCTTATAAACGTTGGCAGGAGAGGTGCAGCAGTCATAGGTCGTGTAACATTTGTTCATTGTTGAAGTAGTCGTGCCAAGAATTAGGCAAGCGACGAATACCCGAGTATTAAGATCCAGAAGTTGCAGTGTCTTGGGCACGACATACATCAAACATATTGAACAAATGTTACACGACCTATACTGCTGCACCGCTCCCCTGCCAACGGTTTATAGCTCTTTCAGCACGTATGCCGTATTCTATTCTAGATTGATGGACTGACCACATCGACTCAAGGTTGTGGGACTGATACCTCATTCTCCTCCTGTTCTTCAAAGACTTCTCCTTTGTATGGGACATGATGAAGCCACTATGTGGGAAACGTTTCCTCAATAAGATACCAAGAGTTGCACTTGTGTCTATTATCTACATGCACATTGTAATGGACTATGGCATTTTACAAGGACGACAAAAAGTTTAGTTATTGGACCACAGAAGTTATGAGATGCACAGACACTAATACCGAATGGAGAGACAAGGAATGAGCTAGCAAACTTAGAAATTTAAATCACTGTCTTTTGATTGGTAGTAAGACTTCCACCCATTTAATGACAAAGATGAGAAGACAAAGAAATGAGTCCAAAGATAGGGGTGAAGGATCATTACGTCATCTTGGTGGATCCAGACATGAATATCGCACTCTTATGCTACCAAGTCAGGCCATGGAAAGGGATTGCCAAGACTATCTGTACATTCTGTTGACAGAATCTATCTCGGCAGTGGTTGTAGTGACGGAACCAAGTAAAATGTCGGAGCCTGGGGACATGAAGCCATTCATATCATTTTGCAATGTTGCTTGATCATCCACTTCATTATTTCATCTGTCTGTTTCATGGGAAATGAGCTGCATTCTGGGCTGTTTTATATCTTATGTCGGTAAGCCCAGTGGTTTGAGCACTGAAGAGGTCCCACTGTCAGCAAATCAAGGATCCTCTGTCTGAGCTGCCAGTTGTTGTTTTCAGCCAGTTCACACTCTCACTAATTTCCCTGCTCTGAATGAACAAGTTGGAGAGGATCTGTCTGGGGCAAGAAATACTGGTATAGGTTTTGCAAAGGAGTGTAATGACAGGTGGGGATGATGATAAGTAACTGCTCTTGACAGCTCCCGTGTGTTTGTCATGGGTGGATACTTTATTATGATGATAGGTTATTTAGGCTGCATTGCAACATCAAGACTCAGGAGCTGAAAAGAGGTTACGTCATTATGATTTTAAAGTTCAGTGCTCAATATGTTTCCCCCAAAACATCAAGCTGCACTTATGTCACACACGGTCACAGACACGATCTTCCAGTCCATGCTGTTTATGAGATAATCTCATCAGAGAGAAGATTGTCCAAAGAAATTCCTTACTTTGCTTACACAGATCAGCTGCTTCTTGGTATGTGCGCTGATGAAGACATGACTGTGAGAGACAAAGCGCCTCAATGATAAGAAAAATATAGAGAAGAGAATCAAGCTGACAGAAGATGTACTAAGAATTCTGTGAGGATGGAGAAGATTCTGCTGATGCTGTTGACGAGGACGTGTATAAATCTACACTGATGATGAGGATGTCAGTGAAGATGAAGAGAATGGCCATGTGGCTCCTATTGTCAACACTCAGAAAAGTAGTGTTCCAACAAACTAAAGGACAGCAAAACAACTATCATTCTTTGATTGACTGGATGACTGAGCTTAAAAACTTGCCTCGACTTTTCATTGCTTGCCTATTAGATCAACAGGCTCTGTTGAGTCCCATGGAGGTTGCCCAAGTGGCCAAACAGCCAATCAAGGCTGTTCGGAGAGAATAAAATTGATGCACTGAAGGCTTACACAGAAGTGGACTGGACAGAGGCAGAGATGTGTATGTCAGCAAAGATATTTTCACTTATAAGAACTAAGACATAAGAAAGGAGGAACACTACAGGAGGGCCTGTTGGACCATACTAGCAGGTCTTTCAATTCATTCCACTAAACAAAACATTCTGCCCTAACCCAATTTTCATTGCTACCAAGAAAATAGCTCTGATGTGAATGACCCACTCAAATATAACCCCTCCCACTCATGTACTTATCCAACCTAAATTTGAACTACCAAAGTCCCAGACTCTATAACCACTAGGTAGGACTGTCCCACTCTCAACTACCCTATTTCCATAACCAATACTTTCCTATGTCCTTTCTAAATCTAAAACTTATCTAATTTAAATCATTACTGCGGGTTCTCTCTTGAGATACATCCGCAGGACCTTATTAATATCCCTTTATTATTTCCGACTTCCACTCTATTCACTTCGATCAGGTCTCCCTCATTCTTCGTCTAAAAAAGTGAAGTAAACTTAAGCGTCTTCAAATCTTCTTCTAAGGAAGATTTCTAATGCTATGTATTAATTTAGTTCATCCTACGCTGAATGTGTTTCTAACGAATTTATGTCCTTCTGTAATATGGGACAGAACTGGCTGCTTAAATCTAGGTGAGCCTTACTAATGATGTATAAAGCTGCAGTATAACTCTGGACTGCTGTTGCTTACACTTCTTGATATACATCCCAGTAATATATGTGCCTTATTAGTACGCTTTAGGCATTGCTGTCTTGGTTTATAGGTTGCTGCTCTCCATAACCTCCAAGTCCTTTTCGCAAATCTGTATGGCTAAGTTCTACATCATTTAACTTTATAAGTATAGGGTTATGGGGCACTCCTAAGCTTCAGAACCTTGATTTATCTAAATTCAACTGCATCTGCACTTTTCTGACCATGAATTAGGGGGGGGGGGGGGGGCGGGAGGGGGGGGGGGGGGGGGGGGGGGTAGTTTGTTTAAATCTCTGAAGTTCCATAACAATCTACGTTTGAATCATTATCCTACCTATCTTTGTGTCATCGGCGAATTTGATCATAACATAGTAATTCCCTATCAAGATCATTGTTATATATTTATAAACAAAACGGGCCAAGACTGAACCCTGTGGAACGCCACTTGTTACTGATTCCCCTCTCGGAATTTAACCCCATTTATGGACACTCTGCTTCCTGTCAGTGAGCCATGACTCGATCCTCGGAGAGCACTTTTCCCACCATTGCCATGGCTGCACGTTTTAAAAGTCTTATGGCTGCGGAGCTCTATCAAAACGCCTTATAAAATCGAAGTAAATAATATCAAATTCTTTATCGTGGTTCAACGCCTCTAAAGGCTTTTACTGAGAAAGTTAATAATTTAGTTGACAAGACGGCATCTTGTGGAATCCTGCTGAGTATCATTAATCAAGCTTTGATTATCGAGATGGCTTCTTATAATCTCAGCTATAATTGACTTAGTAATTTGCCGACAATTGAGGTCAGGCTTATTGGCGGTAATTGACGGTAACGATTGTCCCCTGTTTAAAAATAGGAATTTACATTAGGCCTTTCCACTTATCAGACACTAACACCTGTTTGAGTGTTAAATTAAATATATTAGTTAATGGTTCACAGAGTTCCATTTTGCATTCCTTAAGAACCCTTGAAAAAATCTCATCAGGACCCGGCGACTTATTTTGCTTCAGTCTGTCTATCTGCTTCACAACCATCTCACTTGTGACTGTGATGTTACTTAATGTATCTTCTTCTAGCCCACTGTAAAAATTAATTATGGATTATGTTAGTGTCTTCCTGAAATTAATTACTGGAATATTGTTAGTGTCTTCCTGAATTAATTACTGGAATATTGTTATAACTTGTAATAGTTAAAAATTAAATAGTTGATGACTGATATAACCCAGGTACATTTGATTATACAATCTTCACAACCAAAAATGATATAAACCATGTACATTTGATTACTCTGACCAACCAATTAAATTATAAACCTAATTGTAAACATATGTTACCTTATGTACATTTTCTTATTTACTTTGTTGCTTAATATTAGCGAATTGATACTTTCTCTGTCCATATTACTACCTCATATTTTTTAAATACTATTAATTGATATTACTTACTAAAATTAATAATTAAATTACCAACTTTTACTATCAGTACAATTTACCTTAACATTTTTTTTATATTTAATTACCATTACTTGTTTAATTACCCATAAACCTGTTTTAATAACCACCATTTACTATTCTTAGAGTACTCTTAAATACCTTGTACTGACAAATAACCTCTAGTATAACTACCAGTCCAATATTGAATCCAAATAACTCTTCTTAAAAATTTAATACTTGTAAATTAACATTACTTTTTTTTTTTTCAACCTTTTTTTTTTTTTTTTTTTTGCTCATTAATTTTTTTTTGTAATCATTATTACTTACTAAAATTTTTTTAAACACCATATTTACTACCAAGTCAATTTTACTTTTGTAATTTATATTATTTTATACTTTTCTTAACCTTGTGTTGCAAATTTCAAGATTGTATAATCAATTCCAACCTTTATTAATCCTTTGTAACCTGTGTACCTGTGTACCTGTGCACCTGGTGTACACTGTGTACATGGTGCACTGTGTACTGTGTAAACTGTGTGCCTGTGTACCTGTTGTTACCTGTGTAATGTGTACCTGTGACCTGTGTACCCTGTGTACCTGTGTACCTGAGTTACTGTGTGCCTGTGTACCTGTGTACCTGTGTAATGTGTACCTGTGTAACTGTGTACCTGTGTAATTTGTGGACCTGTGATAACTATGTACCTGTGTACCTGTGTAACTGTTGTTACCTGTGTAACTGTGTTCACTGTGCACATGTGTACCTGTGTACCTGTGTACTGCGTAAATATGTACTGGGTAACTGTGTACCTGTGTACTGTGTACCTGTGTACCTGTGGAAATCTGTGTACCTCGGTAACTGTGTAACTGTGTACCTGTGGAAAGTGTACCCTGTGTAACGGTGTACCTCTGTACCTGTGTACCTGTGTACCTGAGTAACTGTGTATCTGTGATACCTGTGTAACTGTGTACCTGTGTACTGTGTACCTGTGAACTGTGTACCTGTGTAACTTATGTACCTGTGTACCTGTGTACCTGTTGTAAACTGTGTACCTGTGTACCTGTGCTACCTGTGTCCTGTGTAACTGTTTACCTGTATGTACCTGTGAAACTGAGTACTCTGTGTGCCTGTGTACCTGTGTACTGTGTACCTGTGTTAACCTGTGTACCTGTGCATGCTGTTGTACTGTTATACCTGTGTACCTGTGTACCTGTGTACCTGTGTAACTGTGTAACTGTGTACCTGTGTACCCGTGTACCCATGTACCTGTGTACCTGTGTACCTGTGTGCCTGTGTAACTGTGTAACTGTGTACCTGTGTAACTGTTGTAACCTGTGTACCTGCAGTACCTGGTGTACCTGATGTAACTGTGTAACTGTGTAACTGTGTACCTGTGTACTGTGTACTGTTTACCTGTGTACCGGTGTCCTGTGTATGTGTAACTGTGTACCTGTGTACCTGTGTACATGTGCACCTGTGTACCTCTGTACCTGTGTTTCCTGTGTACCTGTGTATTGTGGACCTGTGTACCTTGTGCACCTGTGCACCTGTGAACTGTGTTCCTGTGTACCTGTGTACCGGTGTACCCGTGTAAATTGTGTAAACTGTGTACCAGTGTACTGTGTACCTGTGCCCTGTGTACCTGTGTACCTGTGTACCTGTGTACCTGTGCACCTGTGTCCTGTGTACCTGTGTACCTGGGTACTGTGCACCTGTTGTACCTGTGCACCTGTGTACCTGTTACCTGTGTAAACTGTGTACCTGTGTAACTGTGTACAGGTGTTCACGGTGTACGTGTGCCACCTGGGGTCATGTGGCCTGTGTTCCTTGTCTACTGGCTACAATTTAGGATGATTTTATGCGCGTGATGTCACCCGGGACCCAAGTGGTTTCTCAACACACGGCATATACCACAGGTGCGATCAATCCTAGATATATCGGATGATCCCTGCTATCTTTCAGCCGCCGTATGTTATTACAGGCTACGCCGCTTGTCCGCCGTGCGTGGCTACTTATAACAACAACACACACCCCCCCCCCCCCCCCCCCCCACCCCCCCCCCCCCCCCCCCCCCCCCCCCCCCCCCCCCCCCCCCCCCCCCCCCCCCCCCCCCCCCCCCCCCCCCCCCCCCCCCCCCCCCCCCCCCCCCCCCCCCCCCCCCCCCACCCCCCCCCCCCACCCAACCCCCCAAACCCCCCCCCCCCCCCCCCCCCCCCCCCCCCCCCCCCCCCCACCAACCAGGTCATTGCAATTTTATTTTTTACTTTATTATTTCTTTGGGGACTTTATTTTGTGGAATTTTATTTGGTCAGGGTTTTAATCTAGGGATTACTCTTGTTTTGTAACAACCTATATTCAGAACTAATGCAATTGATCTTGTTATACAACCTATATCAGACCCCCTAGTGCACTTGTTCTTGTTAACAACCTCATCAGTCCCTAGTGCAATTGTTCTGGTAACAACCTATTTCAGACCTAATGCAATTGTCTTGTTAACAACCTATATCAGACCCTAGTGCCAATTGTTCTTGTTAACAACCTTATAATCAGACCTAATGCAATGTTCTTGTGAACAACCTATATCAGACCCTAGTGCAATTGTTCCTTGTTAACAACCTATTCAGACCCTAGGGCAATTGTTTGTTAACAACATATATCGACCTAGTGTTTTTCCAAATTGTTCTTGTTACAAACTATATCAGACCCTGGTGAATTGTTCTGTTAACAAACCTATATCAGACCATGTGCAATTGTTCTTGTAACTACCTGTATCAGACCCTAGTGCAATTGTTCTTGTTAACAACCTATATCACACCCTAGTGCATTTGATCTTTTTAACAACTATATCAGCCCCTTAGGAATTGGTTCTTGTTAACAACCTATATCGACCCTAGTGCAATTGTTCTTGTTAACAACCTGTAATCAGGACCCTAGTGCAATTGTTCTTGTTAAAACATCCTATAATCAGACCCTAGTGCAATTGTTCTTGTTATAAAACCTATATCACTCCCTAGTGCAATTGTTTGTTCTTGTTAACAAACCTATTTCAGTCCTGGTGCAAGGGTTCTTGTTTAACAACCTATATCAGACCCTGGCTGCAATTGTTCTTGTTAATCTAACCTATATCAGACCCTGGTTGCAATTGTTCTTGTTAACGACCTATATCAGGAACCTGGTGCAATTGTTCTTGTTATCAACCTATATCTGTCCCTAGTGCAATTGTTCTTGTTAACCACTATATCAGACCCTGGTGCAATTGTCTTGTTTACATCCTATATCAGACCCTAGGGGCAATTGTTCTTGTTAACATCTATTAGACTTGTGCATTGTTCTTGTTAACATCCTATATCAGACCTAGTGACAATTGGTCTTGTTAAGACCTATAATCAGATCCCTAGTGCAATTGTTCTTGTGAAACATTCCTATATCAGAATAGTGCAATTGTTCTTGTTAACAACCTATATCTGACCTAGTGCATTTGTTCTTGTTAAACCTAGATCAGGACCCTAGATGCAATTGTTCCTTGTTAACGATCCTATATCAGAACTAGTGCAATTGTTCTTGTTAACAACCTGATATCAGACCCTAAGTACATTGTTCTTGTTAACTCCTATCTCAGACCCTTGGGCATTTGTTCTTGTTGACAAAACCTATATCTGACTAGTGCCAATTGTTCTTGTTAAACCTATATCGACCTAGGGGCTTTGTTCTTGTTAACAAACCTATATCAGACCTAGTGCCCTTTGTCTTGTTAACAAACCTTATATCAGACCCTAGTGCAATTGTTCGTGTTAACAAACCTATATCAGACCCTAAGTGCACTTGTTCTTGTTAAAACCTATATCCGACCCTAGTGCAATTGTTATTGTTAACAACCTTTATCAGGAACACTAGTGCCCTTTGTTCTTGTTAACAAACCTATATCAAGCCCTAGTGCAATTGTTTTTATTCTTGTTAACAAACCTATATCAGAACTAGTGCAATTGTTCTTGGTTAACATACCTCTATCAGGACCTGTGCAATGGTTTTGTTAACAACCTGTATCAGACCCTTGTCTCAATTGTTCTTGTTAACAACCTACATCAGACCCTAGTGCACTTGTGCTTGTTAACAACTATATCAGACATAGTGCAATGTTCTTGTTAACAACTATATCAGATCCTAGTGCCCTTTGTTCTTGTTAACAAACTATTCAGACCATGGTGCTATAGATTTCTAACAAACCATCATATCAGACCGTAGTGCATGTTTGTTCGTAGTTAACCAAACCTATATCAGACCCTAGTGCTATTGTTCATGTTAACTAACCTATATCTGACCTAGGCAATTGTTTTGTTATCAACTATATCAGGACCCTTGTGAATTTGTCTTGTTAACAACCTATATCAGACCCTAGTGCAATTGTTCTTGTTAACCAAACCTATTTCAGGACCCTAGTGCATGTTCTTGTTAACAACCTATATCAGACCCTAGTGCAATTGTCTTGTAACAACCTAACATATCAGACCCTAGTGCAATTGTTCTTGTTAACAACCTATATCTGACCCTAGTGCATTGGTTCTTTGTTAACACCTATATCGGACCCTAGTGCAATTGTTCTTGTTACAAAACCTGTATGAGACCCTAGTGTCCAATTGCATAGTACATTTTATTTGATTTTTATATTATAGTTTATACTAGTTGTCTTTAGCTCATTCTAAGGCTCTATACATAGACAAACACCTAACTAACTATACATAGTTGTTATTTAGCTCATTCTAGCTCAATACATAGACAACACTAAATTCATTATATTAGACCTTAGTGCAATTACAAGAGTGAGTTGGATGCCTTATTGTAATTTTTTTTTATAATAATATTTGCGTGCAGCAGCAGTAACAGCTGGTTGATAAGGCTCTGATCCACAGGAGGCCTGGTCACAGACCGGGCGCGGGGGCGTTGAACCCCGGAACTCTCTCCAGGTTAACTCCAGGTAAATTAGGTTTAAACTAGATGTACTTTAGTCTCATTCTAGCACAAACTCATGTGGAATATCAATTTCATTTGTTTATTAGTGACTATACTCTATATGACCAAAGTGCTTTAGCGGTATACTTATCCAAACCTCCCACCACTCAGAAAAATCGTATTTGAACTCCCCACATAAAACAGGATATAAACAACCACATTAAACCTAAATGATGTATGATCACGTTGACCCTGATCACTAAAACCTCCATAATCTAACACACAATCAAAACATATTGGAAAGTAACTGCCTTTATTACACAGCATCACAAGCCAGCACTGACAAGGAAAGGCCTGAGCTTGTTACCACCTGCAGCTCATCAGACTGCCATCCCAACGAGCCCCTTTGAGGCGGGGTAGATGGCAGACCAGAGGCCTAGCCCCGTGAGGGAGGGGAATGTGGCTAGGCCTGGGGACAGTTGGTCCCAAAGATGAGGGGGTACTTATGCCTCCTCCCATGGGAGACTTACGTCTCGAGATACTCCCCAGATAGGGAGCCAAGGCCGGGTCACCACTACTTGGAAAAGACCCGGGCCTGGAGAATACCGGCGAATAATAATAATAAAAAAAAACCAGCACTATCCTGAACACTGCTCAAAGTCTATCATTTCTTAACTACAACATCAGGTCCTTAAGAAAGCACTATGATGACCTCCTGGCACTCCTTGAGTCACTAAAGACACCCTTCTCTGCATTATCATATGAGGACCTGCTTAAGCAGGAACACAATAGATATATACCCCTACAGGATACACAGCAATCCACAACTGCAGACCATACCAAGTTGGGGGTGGTACTGAAATCTATTACTCTAACCAGCTATCTTGTATTAGCACTAATGGCTTTAGTTGAATATGGGGATACATATGCTAATTTTACTGTAAGAAAACCTCAAGTGCCTATAACAATCGGTGTTGTGGGTGTTGGTCATATACCGGATATCCACACAAACATCCAAACTTCAGGGAGAATATAAAGTCAATAATAACTGAAAATGAAACAAGCACCACCTTCTCTTAGCTGCGTGACCTTCAAATTCTACCTTGGCCATACCAGATGATCAGTCTGTAACTGATTTCATCAACAAGATGAAACACACACTTCTCATACCCAACAATAACTAAAAACCCAACCGGGCTGACTGAGATCAAGTGCAAACATAATAGACCACATATGGAGCCAAATACTTGCCCCCTTAAATAAGGGATAATCACAGACTGCAACTTACTGACCACTACTCAACCTTCCTCTTAACAAACATTAGTAAGCCACCACCCGAATACACAAAGGTTATTTAGACTCCATTACGAGGCCGCAATAAGGAATTTCACAGCAGCCTAGAGGGACTGTTGACTTGCCTAAAGAATTCTCCAATGCCAATGGTATGGACGATTGGTCAGACATTTTTCTTAAACAAAATACTTAGACTATACAACAAAACAATGTCTATAAAAACGGAAACAGATCACGAATAAATGGCTCGGTTGCCATGGCTAACCAGCAGCATTCTGAAATCATTGAAGAGAAGCACAATTTGAAACAGTTTCCCAGATTCTGGGGGACCCACCCAAACTGAAAAAAAACAAGAATATTGTCCTAACTAAACCTCATGAAACACCACTGCATCCCATTGATACAGCTAACAAGATAACGACTTCTTCTCAAACATACGATGTATCTCGACCAGGTTAAAATCCCACGTACCAATGCGTGCCGGGGATCACCTAGATGGGAATTTCCAAATTCCTTCTATCTTTTTTTTTTACTAACTAAGCCCATGGAAGTCACTGCGATCATAAGTCATTAAAGATTAACTCGGGGAATCTGTCTCACGTCCACCATTATTGTACAAGCGAGCGGCCCATGTCCTTTTGCATGCTATACATTTCTTTTTACACAAGTCACTAGAAACTAGCACTTTCCCGACACTACTCAAGACAGCAAGGGTTACACCAGTACATACAGGTGGTGACCTATCAAGATGTAAACAACTATGGCAAATCAAAGTTACCGTTGTATCCAAAATATTCGAGGAAACTCGTTCACAGGAGGTACTATATTATTTATACGTCCATCAAAAACATACTCAACCCCTGCCAATTGGATTCAGGAAAAATGAAGCACTAATGAGCAGTTATAAATATGCTAGACCTGCTTTGCACGCATTGGCAAATAAGGAATATCCACTAGGGAATTTTTTATGACCTAAGAGAAGCGTTTGACACAGCTGACCACGGCATCCTTACTCCACAGAACTTGACCACTATGGTATAGAGGCCATGCACTTGCACTTGTCAAAATCCTACTTTCTAATAGGTAACAGTATGTCACCATTAGAGGACTACGTCTAATCAATACGGCCACTTGTTACTGGAGTTCCGCAGGGAAGTTGTCCTTGGTCCCCTGCTCTTTCTTTTACATCAATGATCTTCCAATACTTATCCCAACACTGAAACCATTCTCTTTGCTGACGACACGACTTTTGTCATCTCCCACCCTATCTTGCAACCTCAACACCATTGTTAAACGAGGATAGCTGCTTCAAATATCGACTTGGATGTCAGCCAATAAACTTACACTTAAACACTTCGCAAAACCTACTATTTAAGTTTGGTAGCAGAGAGGTGTTGCGCAACTTAAACAGTAAGAAGCGACAAACAATCTAATTGCCAGACTAATGCGGGCAATTCCTTGGCATATTCCTCGACAACAACCTAAATTTCTGCACCCCATATCCAACACATACCAAAAAAATGTATCCAAAACGGTGGGGATCATCTCCAAGATTCGATTCTATGTGCGCTAATGCCCTTCTCACACTATACCATTTCACTTACATATCCATACCTCACTATGCTATCTGTGCTTGGGTTCATCTGCAGCAACACACCTAAGCCAATAATAACCAACAAAACGCCGCAGTTAAGAATAATCACTAAATTCCATCCCTGGCAACACCACCCACTCCTTCATAGATCTAACTTACTCTCTGTTCAGAACATCTACACTAACTGCTGTGCAATCTATATCTACAGGACCTTAAATTCCATATTATCCTTGACCTAAACGGCTTTCTTGATAGTGTGAAAGGATCCACAGGCCATACACCAGACAACAAACATCTCTATCACATTCCCGTGTTCGACTAAACCTTTACAGAATTCAATGTATTTCAACGGACCTAAAATCTGGAACACCCTACCTGAAAACTCTAGAACTGCAGACACATTCATCCACTTTCAAACTACAGTTAGAAACATCTTTGTCTCTGATCACCCCGACAAACTAATACATGATAACCACTTGTGGTTCACAATTACACTTACTCACTCACTGACTATAAACCCAGAAATACTAATCTTTAATCTAATAAATAATCCTAACCAGCATATGTTTGCCTATGAAACTCCAATATAGACACTTTGTATTGTGCCAAAACAAAAGCATTCACATTGCTAAACTCACAAATTATGATGTAGTCACTTAGCCTTAATACCATAATCTGTAAGGATTTAATGTTAAGAATTAATCTAAGTCTGCTCGAAATGCCTAGCCATGCTAGGTGTCCTAGTGGCCCTCTCTGTAATTAGTATTTTATAACATGTAAACCACACAATATCCAAATCCTGTAAACCCCACACTGTAACCCTTATAGAGAATAAACTTGATTTGATTTGATTTGATTCAGTGGTGTGTAATTTGACGAAAAGTCGATGATGATGCTGCAGGGTAAATGGGCATGAAATGGTCTGAAATTTTGCACAGAAGTTTGTTGTGACCATACAAATAATGTGTGAAAAGTGCAGAAAACCCCCAAAAAACTTGCATCTTTAAAATTTGCATTTTTTTCAATACTCACTAATGAACATACATTTTTTTTTTTTTGAGAACCAGCCGTTAATTGCAATAGATGAGGCGATCAGATCCCTCCATGATAGAATCACTGAAGCCACCCGGGCTTGCTGCGAATTAACAACATCAAAGACCTACCAGCAGTACAAACTAACCAGAGAGATCAAGAACAAGATGAATAACTACCAAGCTGAGTGTAGAAGACACCACCAAACAGGACAGCCACAAGGGATGTACTACTGAGGTTGAGGAGAGAATAAATCACACTAATCACCCAGCACGAAAGAGAAATATGGAAATATCTTGTCCTACAGGCTAATCAATACAAACGACATTCTGGAGTAAGACACACTTGCTACTGGGGGTTAAACGCACACTCACTCAACTTCCTTACACAGTCCTTCACCGACGTAGATGGTGAGAAAGTGACTACCCTTATCGAGGATCCACAAGACCAAGCCAACCTGATGTGTGAAGTGTGGGAGAAAATTCTCTCGCACAACGAAAGTATAAGATTCAACAACAATCACTACCAGTGGGTTAACCAGTGGAGGGATGATAACCGGGAAGACATCCACCCAATACCAGCAATTGATGCAGCTACCCTTGAAATCGAACACCCCCTCACCAGACCAGTTACCCTCAAGGAGATGTGCCAAGTATTAGACAGAATGAGAAATAGGACACCAGGCCCCTCAGGCATAACAGCAAAAAACTTTATATTCACTACCTCTCAAAAGCATGATGTCTCTTGTTTATATCTATAAAGCCATCTTGGCGTCTGGACACTTTCCAGTTGCAATTAAGACAGCGAGTATTATGTTCATTGCTAAACCCAACAAAGACAATGGTGAACCTGAAAACTACAGACCTATTTCCTTACTGGAAGTCACTGAACTATTATATGGAGTTCAATCACCTCTTCACTGAAAAGCAGTTTGGTTTCAGGACCCATCGAGGAATTCAATATGCTATTAATATTATCTTCGATGCGGTAAATAAACTGAAGAAAAGGGAGAATTTGGCTAATTGACCCAGAGATGTAAAAAGGCTTTCGACTAGCCTGTGGCACGACAGGGCCTCTTCATTCAATACTTGCCAGACTTCCTGACTCTAACTGACCTTCTCAGGGCTCATATTTAAACTTACCAGCAGTCCGTGAATTTAATTCTCAAGATGCCAGATGAAGCCAACTCATCATGACAATACCGGTTTGAATCGCTATGGTACAAATGCACACCGACAATGTCTCTATGGGCAGGTTTGTGAACGTCACTCAGTGCTTCAAGTGCTATGGTTTCGGCCATAATATTAACAAATGCACCAGTGCCAAAACAGTCTTAGTATCATGCATCAGGAGATTTGTTTTTTCAGAGAGTTTTACCAAAAGGAGCAAACCAAGTGTGCCCTTTGCGATTGGAAGCATCCATGCAGTCTCCCTTAGCTGCTCTGTTAGGATATCCACAGTACAGAAATTTTTGAGAGACAAGAAACTGGCGAATGCCTCAGTAAACTACTAAACCAGCACACTACTGCAGTCCCATGAATCCTTCCCCAATCTACGAGGCTCTGGCCGGGCACCTAATGCCACCTCTCACCAGAATTCTGGGACTGTCCTCCCTTTCCAACCCCTTCCCTCACACAAACCCTGCATGCACCAAGCCAAAGTTCATTCTTTTCCCTATTTCCCCTAGGGTCGATCAAAGAAGAGTAAGGAAAGGGGACTTTAATGTACTCATGACGGCCCTTGACATGTCACTGGCGATGACAGCTCTGCTTCATCATCAACGAGCTGTTATTAGGAAATGGTGCTTCAGCTAGAATCGTCCCAGATAAAGTGCGCTCATTGATGAGTCCATCATCTCAATTCCAAGGTGGAATTGTACCAACAACACCCTTATAACATTAACTCCCCCCCTTTTCCCCAACAGGGAAGAACGACTCTTGCATTACACCAGTCTTGCTACACTATCCGCCGTTATAGATGCTGACCCTAACGACCAATCAGGTTCCACTGCTTCTCTAAGTGCTGTAGCCACTGAGCATCCAGTTCAACAACCTTTGTACCCTTCCAGGACGAGAACCCAATGTCTCCCAGCCCGAGTGGATTGGTATAATTGACCCAGGGCACTTCGTGAACCAAGACTGTTGACGTGTCGTTTGAATCAGATGACGAGCCTGATTCGTCAGTAAGTGTAACTAACACAGCAGTATTGATGAAGACCAGCAATTCTGTTCTCATAGAACCACTCAGAACTATAACCCCCACCATTCCCCCATCGAATCGAGCAGAGAGAGCATGCACACTCCAGGTGGCTATAACCTCTGACCACAATATACTGAACGCCGCAACAAAGCATAACATACTAAATAATGGGGGTCACGATTTTACAACTCAACATCCAACACTTCCCCTAGAAACAGAACTATATAACCACAACTCGGACATTATCCTCCTGAATGAGACCGCAGCCAGACCAGACCAATACATCCAGAGGGCTCTACAGTGGATTTGCCGTCCTAATGAAGCAGGGACATGAATTCCATAACATTCATGTGGACGAGGACAGCATCATGGAAATAGAACTGACAACATCACGTGGACGGCTAATAGTGGGAATGGGTTATTCCCCCCCCCCAGAGGGCAATACATAGAATCAATTCCCCTCACCGGTTACTTGGTAGGAATGGCCACCTAACATTCTAGCAGGGGATTTTCAATTCCATCACCTACGCTCTCTTCAACGGCTCCCCTCCCCCCCCGGCGCCGCTCACTACTAGGTGACCTAAAAGGTAAACAGCTATTTAGTATAATGACAGCACGAAACTTATCATTCCAAGGCCCATTCCTTAAGTCATATGTGGGCCCCCACCCAGGAACCCCTGATGTAATACTTACCAACAGAGACTGCAACCTATTCCACTGCAAAATCTCAACAGGTAGCAATGTCGGGTCAGACCACATACCTGTCATAATAAAGCTTCAGACCTCCCCACTCTTTCCGCTTACCACCCACCCTAAACCCAACCTAAGAACACTAGGTTTTGACCCCTTCAGGGACTATCGAGAAAATGACCATTTGGGAGCATTGAAATTTTTGTCAAAACAGCACTCTTCAGGCATAGTTCCCTATATGAAGCTGATTGATTGTGGCTGAGCATACAGCATTTGCGTTTGAAATTTTTTAATATGTCTGTATTGCTGAGTAGTGCAGCTCAGTGTTTTATGTACTGTATCAATGTACTCTGCAGTATTTAAAAACATTAACTTCTCAGTGATTATGCTGGAGCTGCTCTGCTACTGCATCTTGTAGATGAATGGTTCAGAGAACCGACATGTTGAGAAATTAGACACATGTGCAACTCTTGGGTATCTTTATTGAGGAAACGTTTCGCCACACAGTGGCTTCATCAGTCCATACAAAGGAGAATCTTGAAGAACAGGAGGCGAATGAGGTATCAGTCCTCACTTGAGCGATGTGGTCAGTCCATTCAATCTTGAATAGGTAGATTCGGCATACGTGCTGAGAAGGAGCTTATAAACGTTGGCAGGAGAGGTGCAGCAGTCATAGGTCGTGTAACATTTGTTCATTGTTGAAGTAGTCGTGCCAAGAATTAGGCAAGCGACGAATACCCGAGTATTAAGATCCAGAAGTTGCAGTGTCTTGGGCACGACATACATCAAACATATTGAACAAATGTTACACGACCTATACTGCTGCACCTCTCCTGCCAACGGTTTATAAGCTCCTTCTCAGCACGTATGCCGTATTCTATTCAAGATTGATGGACTGACCACATCGACTCAAGGTTGAGGGACTGATTACCTCATTCTCCTCCTGTTCTTCAAGATTCTCCTTTGTATGGACTGATGAAGCCACTATGTGGGAAACGTTTCCTCAATAAGATACCAAGAGTTGCACTTGTGTCTAATTTATCTACTGCCATTTTAATGGACTATGGCATTTTCACCAAGGACGACAAAAGTTAAGTTATTGGACCACAGAAGTTATGAGATGCCAGACACTAATACCGAATGGAGAGACAAGGAAATGAGCTAGCAAACTTAGAAAATATCACATCACTGTCTTTTGATGGTAAGAAGACTTCCACCCATTTAATGACAAAGAATGAGAAGACCAAGAAATGGAGTCCAAAGATAGTGGTGAAGGATCATTACGTCATCTTGGTGGATCCCGACACTGAATATCTCACTCATATGACTCCCAAGTCAGGCCATGGAAAGGAGATTGCCAAGACTATCTGTACATTTCTGGTTGAACAGAATCTAACTCGGCAGTGTTTGTAGTGACGGAACCAACGTAAATGTCGGAGCTGACAATGAAGCCATTCATCATTTTGCAATGTTGCTTGATCATCCACTTCATTATTTCATCTGTCAGCTTCATGGAAATGAGCTGCCATTCTGGGCTGTTTTCTATCATTATGACGGTAAGCCAAGTGGTTCTGAGCACTGAAGAGGTCCCACTGTCAGGCAAATCAAGGATCCTCTGTCTGAGCTGCCAGTTGTTGTTTTCCAGCCAGTCACTCTCACTAATTTCCCTGCTCTGAATGAACAAGTTGGAGAGGATCTGTCTGGGGCAAGAAATACTGGTATAGGTTTTGCAAAGGAGTGTAATGACAGGTGGGGATGATGATAAGTAACTGCTCTTGACAGCTCCCGTGTGTTTGTCATGGGTGGATACTTTATTATGATGATAGGTTATTTAGGCTGCATTGCAACATCAAGACTCAGGAGCTGAAAAGAGGTTACGTCATTATGATTTTAAAGTTCAGTGCTCAATATGTTTCCCCCAAAACATCAAGCTGCACTTATGTCACACACGGTCACAGACACGATCTTCCAGTCCATGCTGTTTATGAGATAATCTCATCAGAGAAGAAGATTGTCCAAAGAAATTCCTACTTTGCTTACACAGATCAGCTGCTTCTTGGTATGTGCGCTGATGAAGACATGACTGTGAGAGACAAAGCGCCTCAATGATAAGAAAAATATAGAGAAGAGAATCAAGCTGACAGAAGAAGTACTAAGAATTCTGATGAGGATGGAGAAGATTCTGCTGATGCTGTTGACGAGGACTTGTTAATCTACACTGATGATGAGGATGACAGTGAAGATGAAGAGAATGACCATGTGGCTCCTATTGTCAACACTCAGAAAAGTAGTGTTCCAACAAACTAAAGGACAGCAAAACAACTATCATTCTTTGATTGACTGGATGACTGAGCTTAAAAACTTGCCTCGACTTTTCATTGCTTGCCTATTAGATCAACAGGCTCTGTTGAGTCCCATGGAGGTTGCCCAAGTGGCCAAACAGCCAATCAAGGCTGTTCGGAGAGAATAAAATTGATGCACTGAAGGCTTACACAGAAGTGGACTGGACAGAGGCAGAGATGTGTATGTCAGCAAAGATATTTTCACTTATAAGAACTAAGACATAAGAAAGGAGGAACACTACAGGAGGGCCTGTTGGACCATACTAGCAGGTCTTTCAATTCATTCCACTAAACAAAACATTCTGCCCTAACCCAATTTTCATTGCTACCAAGAAAATAGCTCTGATGTGAATGACCCACTCAAATATAACCCCTCCCACTCATGTACTTATCCAACCTAAATTTGAACTACCAAAGTCCCAGACTCTATAACCACTAGGTAGGACTGTCCCACTCTCAACTACCCTATTTCCATAACCAATACTTTCCTATGTCCTTTCTAAATCTAAAACTTATCTAATTTAAATCATTACTGCGGGTTCTCTCTTGAGATACATCCGCAGGACCTTATTAATATCCCTTTATTATTTCCGACTTCCACTCTATTCACTTCGATCAGGTCTCCCTCATTCTTCGTCTAAAAAAGTGAAGTAAACTTAAGCGTCTTCAAATCTTCTTCTAAGGAAGATTTCTAATGCTATGTATTAATTTAGTTCATCCTACGCTGAATGTGTTTCTAACGAATTTATGTCCTTCTGTAATATGGGACAGAACTGGCTGCTTAAATCTAGGTGAGCCTTACTAATGATGTATAAAGCTGCAGTATAACTCTGGACTGCTGTTGCTTACACTTCTTGATATACATCCCAGTAATATATGTGCCTTATTAGTACGCTTTAGGCATTGCTGTCTTGGTTTATAGGTTGCTGCTCTCCATAACCTCCAAGTCCTTTTCGCAAATCTGTATGGCTAAGTTCTACATCATTTAACTTTATAAGTATAGGGTTATGGGGCACTCCTAAGCTTCAGAACCTTGATTTATCTAAATTCAACTGCATCTGCACTTTTCTGACCATGAATTAGGGGGGGGGGGGGGGGCGGGAGGGGGGGGGGGGGGGGGGGGGGGTAGTTTGTTTAAATCTCTGAAGTTCCATAACAATCTACGTTTGAATCATTATCCTACCTATCTTTGTGTCATCGGCGAATTTGATCATAACATAGTAATTCCCTATCAAGATCATTGTTATATATTTATAAACAAAACGGGCCAAGACTGAACCCTGTGGAACGCCACTTGTTACTGATTCCCCTCTCGGAATTTAACCCCATTTATGGACACTCTGCTTCCTGTCAGTGAGCCATGACTCGATCCTCGGAGAGCACTTTTCCCACCATTGCCATGGCTGCACGTTTTAAAAGTCTTATGGCTGCGGAGCTCTATCAAAACGCCTTATAAAATCGAAGTAAATAATATCAAATTCTTTATCGTGGTTCAACGCCTCTAAAGGCTTTTACTGAGAAAGTTAATAATTTAGTTGACAAGACGGCATCTTGTGGAATCCTGCTGAGTATCATTAATCAAGCTTTGATTATCGAGATGGCTTCTTATAATCTCAGCTATAATTGACTTAGTAATTTGCCGACAATTGAGGTCAGGCTTATTGGCGGTAATTGACGGTAACGATTGTCCCCTGTTTAAAAATAGGAATTTACATTAGGCCTTTCCACTTATCAGACACTACACCTGTTTGAAGAGATAAATTAAAAATATTAGTTAATGGTTCACAGAGTTCCATTTTGCATTCCTTAAGAACCCTTGAAAAAATCTCATCAGGACCCGGCGACTTATTTTGCTTCAGTCTGTCTATCTGCCTCACAACCATCTCACTAGTGACTGTGATGTTACATAATGTATCTTCTTCTAGCCCACTGTAAAAATTAATTACTGGAATATTGTTAGTGTCTTCCTGAATTAATTACTGGAATATTGTTAGTGTCTTCCTGAATTAATTACTGGAATATTGTTATAACTTGTAATAGTTAAAAATTAAATAGTTGATGACTGATATAACCCAGGTACATTTGATTATACAATCTTCACAACCAAAAATGATATAAACCATGTACATTTGATTACTCTGCCAACCAATTAAATTATAAACCTAATTGTAAACATATGTTACCTTATGTACATTTTCTTATTTACTTTGTTGCTTAATTATTAGCTGAATTGATACTTTCTCTGTCCATATTCTACCTCATATTTTTTAAATACTATTTAATTGATATTCTTACTAAAATTAATAATTAATTACCACTTTTACTATCAGTACAATTTACCTTAACATTTTTTTTATATTTAATTACCATTACTTGTTTAATTACCCATAAACCTGTTTTAATAACCACCATTTACTATTCTTAGAGTACTCTTAAATACCTTGTACTGACAAATAACCTCTAGTATAACTACCAGTCCAATATTGAATCCAAATAACTCTTCTTAAAAATTTAATACTTGTAAATTAACATTACTTTTTTTTTTTTCAACCTTTTTTTTTTTTTTTTTTTTGCTCATTAATTTTTTTTTGTAATCATTATTACTTACTAAAATTTTTTTAAACACCATATTTACTACCAAGTCAATTTTACTTTTGTAATTTATATTATTTTATACTTTTCTTAACCTTGTGTTGCAAATTTCAAGATTGTATAATCAATTCCAACCTTTATTAATCCTTTGTAACCTGTGTACCTGTGTACCTGTGCACCTGGTGTACACTGTGTACATGGTGCACTGTGTACTGTGTAAACTGTGTGCCTGTGTACCTGTTGTTACCTGTGTAATGTGTACCTGTGACCTGTGTACCCTGTGTACCTGTGTACCTGAGTTACTGTGTGCCTGTGTACCTGTGTACCTGTGTAATGTGTACCTGTGTAACTGTGTACCTGTGTAATTTGTGGACCTGTGATAACTATGTACCTGTGTACCTGTGTAACTGTTGTTACCTGTGTAACTGTGTTCACTGTGCACATGTGTACCTGTGTACCTGTGTACTGCGTAAATATGTACTGGGTAACTGTGTACCTGTGTACTGTGTACCTGTGTACCTGTGGAAATCTGTGTACCTCGGTAACTGTGTAACTGTGTACCTGTGGAAAGTGTACCCTGTGTAACGGTGTACCTCTGTACCTGTGTACCTGTGTACCTGAGTAACTGTGTATCTGTGATACCTGTGTAACTGTGTACCTGTGTACTGTGTACCTGTGAACTGTGTACCTGTGTAACTTATGTACCTGTGTACCTGTGTACCTGTTGTAAACTGTGTACCTGTGTACCTGTGCTCAGGAAGCAGAGAGAGAGAGGACCCAGTAGCGATCAGTGAAGAGGCGGGGCCAGGAGCTGAGTCTCGACCCCTGCAACCACAATTAGGTGAGTACAATTAGGTGAGTACACAGACACAGACACACACACACAGACACGCACACACACATACGCACACACTCACACACACACACACACACACACACAGTGCACACAACCGAGGAAGAAGTGAAGAGGCTTCTGAGTGAGCTAGATACCTCAAAGGCAATGGGGCCAGATAACATCTCCCCATGGGTATTGAGAGAGGGAGCAGAGGCGCTATGTGTACCCCTAGCAACAATATTCAATACATCTATCGAAACAAGGAGATTGCCTGAGGCATGGAAGACAGCAAATGTAGTCCCAATCTTTAAAAAGGGAGACAGACATGAAGCATTAAACTACAGACCAGTGTCACTGACATGTATAGTATGCAAAATCATGGAGAAGATTATCAGGAGAAGAGTGGTGGAACACCTAGAAAGGAATGATCTCATCAACAGCAGCCAGCATGGTTTCAGGGACGGGAAATCCTGTGTCACAAACCTACTGGAGTTCTATGACATGGTGACAGCAGTAAGACAAGAGAGAGAGGGGTGGGTGGATTGCATTTTCTTGGACTGCAAGAAGGCGTTTGACACAGTTCCACACAAGAGATTGGTGCAAAAACTGGAGGACCAAGCAGGGATAACAGGGAAGGCACTACAATGGATCAGGGAATACTTGTCAGGAAGACAGCAGCGAGTCATGGTACGTGGCGAGGTGTCAGAGTGGGCACCTGTGACCAGCGGGGTCCCGCAGGGGTCAGTCCTAGGACCAGTGCTGTTTCTGGTATTTGTGAACGACATGACGGAAGGAATAGACTCTGAGGTGTCCCTGTTTGCAGATGACGTGAAGTTGATGAGAAGAATACACTCGATCGAAGACCAGGCAGAACTACAAAGGGATCTGGACAGGCTGCAGACCTGGTCCAGCAATTGGCTCCTGGAGTTCAATCCCACCAAGTGCAAAGTCATGAAGATTGGGGAAGGGCAAAGAAGGCCGCAGACGGAGTACAGTCTAGGGGGTCAGAGACTACAAACCTCACTCAAGGAAAAAGATCTTGGGGTGAGTATAACACCAGGCACATCTCCTGAAGCGCACATCAACCAAATAACTGCTGCAGCATATGGGCGCCTAGCAAACCTCAGAACAGCATTCCGACATCTTAATAAGGAATCGTTCAGGACCCTGTACACCGTATACGTTAGGCCCATATTGGAGTATCGGCCCATTTTTGGAACCCACCCCTACCAAGCACGAAAAGAAACTAGAGAAATGCAAAGGTTTGCACAAGATTCCCCAAGTAAGGGGTATGTCCTACGGGGAGGGTTAAGGAAATCAAACCTGACACACGGGGACAGGAGAATGGGGGGGACATGATAACGACTCAAAATACTGAAAATTGAAAAAGGGGAAAAAGACAGGAGTTCCAAAATTTGGCACAGAAAACGGGGGGAACAGTTGGAACTGAAGACCAGATGAATACGGGTTTTAGGAAGATTTCTTCAGCCCAGGTAGTAAAAGGGGAATAGTTTTGGGAAGGATGTATGGAGCAGGATCCATCATACTTTAAGCGAGTATGAAAAGCTCAGGCCCGGGAGGTGACCTGTGCATCAGTGAAGAGGGGGGGCCCGGGAGCTCGGACTCGACCCCCCAACCTCAATAGGTGGTACAACTGGTTATACAACACACACACTCACACAACACTCACACACACACACCACACCACACACACACCACACACGCGCGCACAACACACACACACACACACACAACACACACACACCACACACACCACACCAACACAAATACAACCCCGACATATCTCCTGAGGCGCCCATCAATCAATAATGCTGCAGCATACGGGCCCTGGAAAACCTACGGATATTTTTTCGATACCTCGAAAGGTTTCGTTCAAGATCGAAAAACCATTTACGTCAGGCCCTACTGGGTATGCACACCAGTTTGGAATCCACACCTAGTTAAGCACGTCAAGAAATTAGAGAAAAGTGAAAAGGTTTGCAAAAAACTGTCCCAGAGTACGGGGATTTTTCCACGAAGAAAGGGTTTGGGGAAATCGGGCCCCGACGATATGGGGGACAGGAGGGTCAGGGGAGAATGAAAGAAATATAAAATACTGTGCGGAATAGACAAGGTGGACAAAAACGGGATTTCCAGAGAAGGGACACGACACAAGAGATCACAATTTAAAGTTGAAGACTCAGATGAATCAAAGGGGTGTTTGGAATATTTCTTCAGTCATAGAGTAGTCAGGGCCCTGGGAAAAGCCAGAAAGTGGCGTTGGGGCGGGAACCTAATAGCTTTAAGGGAGGTATATAAGCCATGAGGCAGGGAGAGAGAGGACCAGTACAATCAGGAAAAGGGCGGGGCCAGAGCTATGCTCGACCCCTGCAACCACAAATAGGGATTCACACACAACACACAACCCCCTACACACCACACACACACACACACACACAACACAACCCCAACCCCACACCACAACCCCAAACCCCCCCACACAACACACACACACACACACGTGTCCAGCAACTGGCTTCTCGAAATTTAACCCTCCAAAAAGCAAAATCATGAAGACTGGGAAGGGCAAAGAAACCGCAGACAGAGATCAGGGGTAATCCTCGAAAAAAGGTTAAAGGGGCATCGGATGACACATTGGAGGACAGGAGGGTCAGGGGAGAAGATAACGACATACAAAATATGCGTGGAATAGATAAAGGGAGGGAGGGAAAAGGTTGTTCAGGGGGGGACACAGAAACAAGGGTCACAATTTTGGGAACTGAAGACTAAGACAGTCAAGGGATGTTAGGAAGTATTTCTTCAGTCATAGAGTCGTCAGTAAGTGGAATAACCTAGCAAGTGATGTGTTGGGGAGGAACCAACAACTTTTAAAAGGAGGTATGGGCAAAGCTCAGGGAAACAAGAGAAGGGAGAAACCTTTTGCGATCAGTGAAAAGGGGGCCAGGAGGAGTCCGACCCCCCCCAACCACATTAGGTGAGTACACACACTCAAGAACGGCACTGCAATGGATCAGAGAATACCTGAGAAGAAGGCAACAACGAGTCATGGTACGTGATGAGGTATCACAGTGGGCACCTGTGATGAACGGGGTCCCACAGGGGTGGATCCTAGAACCAGTGTTATTTTTGGTATATGTGAATGACATGATGGAAGGGTCAGACTCAGAGGTGTCCCTGTTCGCAGATGATGTGAAGTTAATGAGGAGAATTAAATCAGATGAGGATCAGGTAGGACTTCAAAGAGACCTGGACAGACTGGGCACCTGGTCCAGCAACTGGCTTCTCGAATTTAACTCCGTTAAATGCAAAGTCATGAAGATCGGGGAAGGGCAAAGAAGACCGCAGACAGATTATAGGCTAGGTGGCCAAAGACTGCAAACCTCGCTCAAGGAGAAAGATCTTGGGGTGAGCATAACACCAAGCACGTCTCCGGAAGCACACATCAACCAGATAACTGTTGCAGTATATGGGCACTTGGCAAATCTGAGATGAGCGTTCCGATACGTAAGTAAGGAATCGTTCAAGACACTGGATACTGTGTACGTCAGGCCCATACTGGAGTATGCAGCACCTGTTTGGAACCCGCACCGGGTCAAGCACGTCAAGAAATTAGAGCAAGTGCAAAGCTTTGCGACAAGTTTAATTCCAGAGCTAAGGGGAATGTCCTACGAAGAAAGATTAAGGGAAATCAGACTGACGACGCTGGAGGACAGGAGGGTCAGGGGAGACATGAAAACTACATACAAAATACTGCGTGGAATAGACAAGGTGGACAGAGACAGGATGTTCCAGAGACGGGACACAAGGTGGACAGAGACAGGATGTTCCAGAGACGGGACACAAGGTGGACAGAGACAGGATGTTCCAGAGACGGGACACTAGGTGGACAGAGACAGGATGTTCCAGAGAGGGGGGAACAGGTGGACAGGAAAAGGAATGTTTTCCCGAGGGGACGCAAGGTGGACAGAGACAGGATGTTCCAGAGAGGGGACACAAGGTGGACAGAGACAGGATGTTCCAGAGACGGGACACAAGGTGGACAGAGACAGGATGTTCCAGAGAGGGGACACAAGGTGGACAGAGACAGGATGTTCCAGAGAGGGGACCCAGGTGGACAGAGACAGGGGTTCCAGAGAAGGGGGCACAAGGGGATAAGACAGGATTTCAGAAGGGGAACAAGGGGGAAAAC
>NC_069441.1:39813182-39873801 GCF_026875155.1 Cherax quadricarinatus
AGGGTTTGGAAAAATTTAATCATTTAAAAGGGATTTGGCCTCGCGATCCTTTCATCCCCCTTTAACTCATATTCTCTGTCCTTTGTCTTCTTCAATTTCCCCTTAATTTAACCGCCTCATGTACTTTTGCTCTCCCCACACGATCAAGTCTATCACGCCCTTTTTGCTTCTCTTTCGATTCCTCTCTCCCTTTTTCTTTCTTTTTTCCTTTTCTAATGTCTTTCTTTTTTCTCTTTCTCGCTCTTTAAAGTCTTTCCTGGACTCAGCCAAATGAAAGATCAAAATTTTCCCTGTTATTCTTAAATTTACTTCCAGCATTCATCAAAACTGGTATTCATCCAATTTTGCAAGAATAACTTAAAAATCGGGGGAAATAAAAAGGGTATTAAAGAAAACAAGGGTCATTCCTGCTCCGCTCAAACTATAAATAAACCCAGGGCTTGATCCCTGCTTAAATAAACAATTTGTATTAACGAAAAAAAGGGGTTTTCTATGCCGGCTCCGAGAAAAACAGAAAAGTAAATGGGGTCCCTTGACCACCAATTTTCTCACCAACAAACAAGAGGCCTATGACAGTCCCTTGAAAAAATAAAGAGCTCAATGAAAAAAGTGGTCACGGGAAAAATCTGGGGTCCCTAGAGTCAAATCCCCAAAGTGTTTCAAGCTCACATGAAAAGTGAGAATTAACTATTATATCCTGCCTGACTTGATTTTAAAATAAATTGAAACTTAACAATCACCAAATTTTTTAAATACTGACTGCAGTCCTACCATGAAAATGATTATCAGGGTGGTGGAACCGTCTGTGGTATGCAGCTTTAAATTTCCAAGGTAATTCGAGAGGATTTAAATTTTTGTTTCAGTAGGTTGATCCTGGCAAGGCGCCACTTGTGAAGGCTTACTCAGCCCGTAAACAACTTCAGACAGTATTACTCAGGCTGGCTCCCCCCTCAGGAAAATTAATGAATAAAAAAAAATAATAATTCACAAAAAATAGACACTTTATTATTTATTTAAAACAAACATAAAAAAAAAAAACATGCAAGGGAATCCTATTTGGGAAAAAAAAATGAAAAAGAAATGAAAAAAATAACATTTTAAAATCAACGCTAAAGAAAGGGGGTTGGGGTTTTGCAAATTTGTTGAAATCGTACCGTTTCTGATGATGGGGGGGGGGTCGCGGTGTTGGGGGCCACCACTGGTAGTTCTTTAAATTAACGCCGTAGAGTATCCCGATGACGGAAAGCAGGTTTTTACCGCGGCAATAGTGGGGTTTCGTCCTGCAATTTCAACAGGTGCCAGGGAATTCAAAATGGGGGAAGTCCTGGGCGTTATCCCCTTTTCTTCCCCTCTTCTCGTTTATTTTACAGGTGACCCCTCATGTTCAACTGAAAAGATGGGCAGGTACCCATGCTTTTAAAAATCATTTCCATGGCAGTGACATTACTCAAAAGACGTGGGGATTTTTACAACAGCCAACCTAGAGCAAGACTGAAAGGACTAAGTTTATTTTTGGGCAAAAGTGAAGCTTTTAACCATAAATCCCTAAATCAAGGCGGGAGTACTTACAGTAGTGTTGGGGCTGGGACGAGGATTTACTGTTTACCCAAACCCCACACGTCACCTTTCGGGGGGGGAAGAGGGAGGGGAAGGGGGTACTGGAGCTAGACTGACCCTAGTTAACAAGCACCCGCAATCAAAATATCATTTAAGGGGTGGGGGAGAAAAGGCGGGGAAAAAACAGCGTGACTTACCCTCCTTAACTATACCCGGAATGAAATTTTCGTTAATTCTCTACTCCCTTTTATTGAACTTTTCCCCACAGGCGTTCACCTGGCCCAGTCGCAATGGGTGGAAGGTGCATATGCTGGGGTCCCCAGGGCACCTCTCCCTGAAGATGTTACGCACCCCATACCATTATGTGAGTTTGGGGGCCTTTGGACACAGGTCTGGTGTTTATGCGGGCAACAAAAGGGCTTCAGGTGTTATGGGGGGTTTTTATCACAGGCTGGTATTTGGGGCAACAGTCTCGATCCCTGGGCTAGGACACAATGTGAGAGGAATTGGGCAAGTCAGATCCCTGGAGTTACAGGAAAGGGTGGGGCCTGGTCCCCTGTGGAGTGAGGAGGGGAGGGTGGAGGCAGGACAGCGAGGAAAAGGCCCCTGTGGCTGGGGGCCCCGTGGGACCCCTTTACCCCGATAGTTTGGGTGGCCGGTTTGGTTTTTGGAGGTCATCGATAGGTCTTAGAGACGGTGTGGACCACTGTTTCCCAGCAAGGGGGGGCGCTCGGCAAGAGGGTGGTGTAGGAATGCTGTTGACCCGCGTGGGCAGCGCGAGGACCCCAATGAATTGGGTTTGCTTTACGGGCGATTGAGATTTGGGATGGGGGGGGGAATGTGGAAGGTGGAGGTTTACTGTGAGGAATCAAGGGGGTGGAGATGGGGGGGGTGGGGCACCGCAAGCATGAGGCCATACATGGGATTTGGATGATGTCCGACCCACACAAAAGACTGGAAGTGAGGGGGGAAGGAGGTGTCCCTTGGGGGATCAGGGCCCAAAGGGTGGTCGGGGGAAAGGTTGGGCCCCAGTGGGGAAATGATAAAAAGGTCCGAAAGAGCAGGGTGGTTTGTGAAGGTTAAAATTCAAGGGGAAGAAAACACCACGGCCTAACGTGCATGACATTTAACATTAAGGGTTTTGTGCGGGAAAGTAAATAGTGTGGTTTGCCATTTCTTCTGCTGGCACAGAGTGGATGTCGTTTTTGTCCCCGAGCAAAACATAAAGAGGGGGAGGTATGGGGTGGAGGGCAAAGGGGGCTTTTGTGATGCAAAAGGGCACTTAAAAGGGGGGGGGTGGGATCCTACTCGGGGAGCAAGCCCTTTTTTTGATTAGTAGAAGGGAAAGGGGGGGAGGTTTTTCATGAGAGTGGATGGGTGGGATGAGTACGAGTGGCATTATGTGTTTTATGTGCCTGCATGAGTGATGCAAATGGAAAGCAGATTTTGTAAGGGATGACTTTGTTTATTATTTCTGTTCATTACCATCTGTGCTGTCATGGGAAGGGATTGGAACTGTATTATTATAGGGCAGACGTTGAGCCATGGGGGAAGCAGGGCATTTTTCAACTCTCCTAGGAGATCTTCTGAGGGATGTGTGTTTACGGGACGTGTTTGGGGGGGGGGCTTGGGGTACATCAAGAAGTGGGGAGAGTGGAGTTGTTGCGAATGTGGAGGTGGAGTATTTTGATCATAGGGTGGTGTGATAGATTCTGGGTGGGAGGGGTTGGTCAGGATGTTTTAAAAGCTATGGAAGCAAAATTTTGAGGATCCTGGGTGATGAGGAGGACAGGGGGGATTTGAGACATTGTGGGCAGAGCTTAGTGTGGAAAGGTGGGGTTGTGGAGGATTTGCTGCAGTGGTGGATAGGTGGCTAAGGGAAGGATATGTCAGTTTTATGTGAGGGAGGGGAAACGCATTATGTAACAGTCGTAGGGGTGCCTTCAGTACTTAGAAAAGTAGGTTGAGGCTTGTTAGGGGAGGGGTTGGTATGAGGGGGTATATCCTGTGGAGAATATAGAATTGTTGAAGGAAGGATTTGTGAGCTGTAAAATGAGCGTTTCAAAGAGATGCATAGCAAGGGGGGTTGGGGAGGTGCTTTGGGGTGATTGACCATCGGCGTGTGTCCAAACAGGGACAGCAGAGCCGACGGAAAGGCACTGAGGTTGGTGGGTTTTAGTAGTCCTCTCGGAAGGGGGGGGTTATCGTGAGGGGCAAGTGTTGCAGACGACAGAGTGGATGATGGTTATGCGAATGCATGGTATAAGCAGTATTTGGGGAATAGTTGGGAGTTGGAGCATCTGTGAGCTAGTGCCAAGTTCACTGGGGCGCAGTGATGGGTAGCGGGGGTGGGGAGAAAATGAGGGTGAGGTTTGGCAAGCATTGGTGGGTATGTGTAATGGGAAAAGCACCCGGGGGTAATGGACTGCCATGTGAATTCTACCTGCAGCATTGGGAGTTATATGTGGGTTCTTGGTGAAATTAATGAACCACCAAAAGAAGAAGAGAAGATGTTTGAGGGAGTTACAAGCCACAGTAGTCCTTCTGGTCCCAAAGGGAGAGGCACAGAGTACCCTGAAGGATTATCAGGCACTATCTTTACTAAGTGTGGATTATAAATAAATTTGCAAAATACTGGGAAATCACCTGAAATGTGTCGTGGGTGCGTCATATTGGGAGGGCAAATACGGGTTGCCTGGCAAGTCCCAATGGTCAAGGGCCAAAGGGCGTAATTAAGGGGGTTTGTGGAGGGTTTGGGGTAAAGGGGGGGTTCACTTTCCTTGGATTGGAAGGGGGCATATGAAACCCTGTGGAAAAGGCAGGCATTGTGGCCCGATTCTTCTGTGGCAGGGATTTGGGGAGGAAGTTGTGGAGTGGGTGTAGACATGTATCGAGGGCATGGGTGCATGTGCAAATCAATGGTCACCATAGGGGATGCGGTGTGTATGGGGCGGGGCCTCAGGCAAGGATGTCCACTTTCGCAAATTCTGTTGCCTGTGTTCAGGACCCATTTTACAGACTTGTTGAGGCCTGTATCTGGGGGATGGGGGGGGTGGGGTGTTGGCCGGGGATTGTGAAAATATGTCGAAAAAAATGATGGTTCTCATTTGGGAGGGAAAGAGTTTGAGAGAGGTGGGAGAGGTCATTTTTATGTTTGGGGTGGCTACGGGATGGGGATAAAATGTGGAAGATCGTGCTTAATGAGGCTGGGAATGGAACTGGCAGGGAGAGTGGGGTGCGGGGAGTGGAGTGGGAGGGTGGTGGATAGCTTAAAAATATGTGAAATAGTGCATATGGAGGATCAAGAGTGGGTGAGAGAGGTGAACTCTGAGTGCATTGTGGGAACGGTGGAGCATAGATTTGGGAGTTTTTCGACCATAAAACCCTTTGGCATTATTGCAGAGGGCCATCATGGTAAACAATGTTACTATTCAAAAGATCTGGCATGTGGGAGTGTATTCCCATAACGGGGCAAGGAATTGCGAGAATCTTAATGAGGGTGTTCAAATTATATAGGGGATCATGTGTAATTGGCTGAGGAGGGAGGTGGTAATGCTGCTGGAACATCGGGGGTTAGGGTTATTGGATCTGCAGCACTGGGTAAAATGTTTTTTAACTTATGACAAGGGGTTTTTGTGTGTCAGGGGGTGCGGGGAGTGGAGCTTCTGCATGAGGGGGTGAAGAGGTGGAATGGGGGTGCAGAGTTGAGGGAAAAGTGAGGCGGTGCTGCATACCCTCATGGTCGTACAGGAGCCTGGCAAGATCCACCTGGGGGTGTTGGCACGATTGATTAGAACGGGTGGTGGTGCCAGGGGATATACCCCATGTATGGGTGGGGAGATATTTGGCATCATTTTGGCAATTGAAGCTTAGGCCTTGGGTGCGGGAGGTTATGTTCCATTTCCTGCATGGCATTTTGCCGTCAGGAGCAGTTCTATGGGTGAGACAAGTGGTGAAGGAGAGAGGGTGTGGGGTGTGTGGTGGGGAGGATACGTCATATCATGCGGTTTGTATTTTTGCGAATGTTTGGGATGTTCCAATTGCATGGGTAGGGAAGTGAGGCGAGTGGGGGGCGTATCGGTGAGAGGGCCCTTGTTTAGGACATGGGAGGTGTGCCTGAGAGTATTCAACAGGCATTGGCATATTTAATGGTAAATTTGGTATGTGTTTGGGGGGTATGTGTTGGAATGGGGATTAGGTTGTGTGGAAATGGGTAATGGCAGCAACTTTCTATAAGACGCTATGCAGGAATAAGGAAATGTTGGACGGCGGTGGGAGGGAGTTTTCCCCACAGGAAATCATGATTTAACCATTGGGATCTTACTAGCTTTGTAGTGGAGGGAGGGGTTTCACAGATAGGGCAAGCTTTGGGGATTTATTTCGGGGGTTCCACCCGCTTGCTGCTGGAGTGGGTGAGTGTGTGCATGTTTGTGTGTGTGTGTGGCATTGGGCATCTGGCTCAGACATAAACAAAGGATGGTTCAGTGTGATTTGGGAGGGGTTAGGATGTAAGTGTGATGATAGCTGAAAATTTAAAAATGGATCCCGTAATGGTAGTGGGGGTTTCAGTTTATAGATTTATGTATGTGTCCCCCAGGATGAGGATTGTAATACTATCTGTGTACATTTAAAACCTTGCATACACTAATTGGTCACTTCACATCACACCTATGTTCAGGTGTGATGGTAATATTTTTAGGTAAATTAAATTTGCATGTATACTGAAGGGTGCTTGGGTGGGGTTCTGTAGTGATTGTGATACTGTCGTGCTCTGTGACAGGCTTAGATGCTCAGTAAAGCTAGTGAAGAGTTTACAGGGTAATGTGTAATGGCGAAAGAAAGTGGGAGGTCCAAAATGGGGGAGGGGGGGGTAAGGAGTGGGCCCGAGATGCTGGTTTTTGAAACGTGGTAGTATTGATTGTATGCACCCTTGTTTTGCACACTGACCTTTGTGGCAGCAAATAGGTTGTGATAGGGTAGTTTATTTTTGTGTTCGCATTAGGTTACAGAAGACTGTGTTGTGATAATATTGAATTTTGTTGACAGTATACTTAATCTTACATAATGATAAACTAATTGTATGTGTACAACAAAATGTTAGTTAAAGTAATTGTGGCCAGTGTATTTGGTGGAGGTGTGTGTAGCTCAGGCAGATACAGGTACTTCTGTATGATTTACCACCAAGACAGGGGTACCTGGAGTTTACCTGGAGAGAGTTCCGGGGGTCAACGCCCCCGCGGCCCGGTCTGTGACCAGGCCTCCGGTGGATCAGAGCCTGATCAACCAGGCTGTTGCTGCTGGCTGCACGCAAACCAACGTACGAGCCACAGCCCGGCTGATCAGGAACTGACTTTAGGGGCTTGAACAGTGCCAGCTTGAAACTGCCAGGGTCCTGTTGGTAATTTCCCCCCTTTTGTGTGCTGGGAGGCATTTGAACAGTCCCCGGGCCCCTGACACTTATTGTATGTCTCTTTAACGTGCTAGTGACACCCCTGCTTTTTCATTTGGGGGGATGGTGCATCGTCTGCCCAAGTCTTTTGCTTTCGTAGTGAGAGATTTTCGTGTGCAATTTTCCGGAAAATGTCCCTTAGGACCCCCCAGGTGTATAAAATCTGTATCTCTCCCCCCTGCGTTCCGGGGAATACGGGTTTAAGGAACCTAAAGCGCTCCCGTAATTGAGGTTTTTTAAAAACTCCTTAAAGCCCCCGGGAAAAATTCTCTTTTATTTTTTTCTAGGTCGGCAATTTCACCTCCCTTGAAAGGTTTTAAAAATTTTTTCTGGGCTGCCCCAAGTAAAGTCCCCCTACCCGGGAAAAAAAAAAAAAAAACCTCTTTGGGACCCGGCCTGGAGGGGTTTCCTCACCCACAAGGGGCTTATGGGCCCGTTTTTTCACAATGATGGTATTTGCAAGAAACCTCGCCTGCATGCACGTAAAAAAGGGACTAATTTACTTGGTGTTCCCAGCTTAAAATCTGATCTTAAAACTTCCAAAGCCAAAGTTTAAAAACCCCCCTTTGGGACTTCCCCTTGGGAACCACGTGAAAACCCGGGGCATTAATTCGCAATTTTTCAATCTTTATTAGTGCCCTGTGACCTCAAAATTCCTATATCCAAGGGGTATGATCCCCTAGTAAAAACTATGCAGACTCAGACGCAGTTCAAAAAACGACTCGAGACGCGGGAAACTTACGGGCATACTCTCCTGGACGCCGGGGCCCTCATTTAACTCAACCCACAATTCCAAAGGTAACTGGCCAGATCCTACGGGAAAAGGTAATATCCGTCTTATGTAGGGCGATGGAGGAGACCCATTAGGGTAAAATTCGAGGGGGTTCTCTCCCGTTTTCCCCAGGTCTCAGATGGAAGACCGGGGGGCCGGCCCGCCTGATTTCACGGCATGCTTTTTCCTCAAAGTCTATGTAAAAAGGGACGCTATTCGGTCTTTGGGGACCTGCGCCCCCCCCATTAAAAGCTAGGGCGCCATTTTCCCCCCTACTAACTTTTTCCTAATGTTTCCTCCCATTATGGGCCCTTTTTCCTACCTATTTTTAAGGGTCTTGGGTCTACTCTTTCTTTATCTCAGTTTGCCTTAGTAAACCAAAATTTGTGTAAAACCAGTAAACCTCCCTACCCTTCCCCTGAAATAAATCTAAAAATTAAAAAAAGCTTACCAACCCCCAAAACCAGAAATGCCTTCCCTTTTTTTGGGGGGTTTTTTAAGGGTCGCTCGGCTCAGACACCAGACGCCGCGGATCGAGCTGGGGAAACTATTTGGGACCAAAAAAAATTTCCCCAAAACCTCCCCCCGGGCGAAGGAAAGGCGCAAAATTCTAGATCAAGCCCTGCCTCCCCGGCGGGCCCCCCCAGGGGGCCCCCGGGGACTCGAGCGCCGTTCGCGGGCGTTTCCGGCCGCTCGGGCTCACTAAAACCCTCTGGTCTGATTTTTCTTTTCCCCGGTCCCACCGTGGGGAACCCGAGAGGAAAAAAGCCTGTTGATGGGTCTTATAGCCCGCCAAACCCCTTTATTCTCATTTTAAACCTTTCCCAAACCCCCCCACCTTGCGGGGGGGTTGACCAAAAAAGGCCAAGGGGCCAGTGTTCCCCTCACGCCCGGATTCTACCAGCACCGGCCCCTTCCTTAGCACATCTTATTTCGCCTGGGGGTGGGCCCTTTGAAATGTTCCCGAAAATTTCAAGAAACCCCTTTGCGCCACCCCCGGGTTTCCCAAATTTTTTCCGGGAAATTTTTCCCCATCTTTTTGTGACTCCTGTGCAGTTCTTCATTGAGGGGGGGCCCAAATTGGCCCATAAAAACCCAAGCCCCTTGGAAGACGACTAAAAATTGGGGGGAAGGGCTCAATCCTTCCCCAAAACGCATGTGTTGGGGGGGGGGAGGTTTCTTGCTCGTCAATCCCATTTTGTACGTATCAGAGGCCTGTTTTTAAATTTTTTCCTCATCTCAACTAACACGGTCCCCATTTCCATCACAGCCACCCCCCCTCCCGGCAAAAACTTCCCGAAGCACCTTTTGACTGCCCCCACCATGCGTTCATGAATCCCCCTTGCCAGGGTGCCCGGGGAGCTATGAACCTTTCCATTTCGCACTCTATTTCTCTTCAGGTTTTTCTCTACTTCCCCCGTTGCCCCTAAATTTAAAAACTTTACCTTGGGCCCCCCCAAAAAGCTTGTGCCATTGTCCGGATAATCAATCGCGGGCACGAAAAACCGGGCCAGAAAAACCCCTGAACAACTTCACGAAAGTCTCTGTCGTCTATTTTCTCCCAACCCAAATGCCCCCTTCGAGTATTTGGCACAGGTAAACGGGCAGACATATACTTTCTGAGGGCCCCCCCTTAACGTCCCCTTTGGGTTTTCAATGTAAATACCCCCCGTTTTAGTCTTTTCCCACAGCCCAAAAGGGCCTGTCACTATGTCCCCCTTCCTGAGGCAGCGGTGGTGGCCCTTTGGGTAGGGTGGGGTCCTCCCATCTTTACCGCCGGAACCCGTGCAACTTTTTAGAAACCTTTTGGGAGGAAAGCTCGACCCTTCAGAAACCAGTAATTTGCCCGTAGGAGGTGAGGGTATCCCCAAAACCCCCATTAAGGTCCTCTGAGGGGAATTTGTATAAAAAAGTTTCTGTCGCCCATCCCCCTTTTCCCGCAGCAGGGAGTTTGGCCCCAAGACTGATTCAGAGTTTTGTTTTTTCCCCGCATTTTTTTAGCCCCGCTTTGAATCTAGGAACAACCCAATGAGTAAACCCAAATTTTGCTGTTCCCTGATCGTAATTTTGGGGAAAAGGGGCCTGACGCCAAACCCTGCTCCCGGGGTCGCAAGAATTCCAGCACTCCGGGAAACCCCCCCCTTTGGTACTGCCTTATCCAATATTCTCTGGGACCCACTAGAGAAACTGCCCGGACCCGGGGTTTAAACCTTTGTCATGCAGTTTCCCTCAGGGAACGAAAAAACCATTTCCTTTGATTTCCAATAATTTTTTCCTCCTGAGGAGGGGGCGCCGGGGGTTCAAAAAATTTTCCCAGTGTGGGGTTTTTCCCCCGCGAAATTAATATGCTGGGATTGCCCTCCACGAATTTCTGTTTTTCCGGGCCAGAAACCCCTTGCCGGAAACCCTTCGGGGTTTTAACCCAAACCCTCGCTTTTACTCAACTTTTTGTGCCCACCCCTCGGTTAAAATAATGGTGGGCTGGGTTTTTTTGATTGTAGGCCCATACAGAATTGTTAAAGTTGACTGTAGTTCCCGTATTTCCTTTACCCGATTCCTGACATAGGGGAGCTTAGACCTGTCATTCTGGACCCATTTAAAGGGCCACCCCCGAGTCTGCCCTACAAGGTTTGGGGTTCCCCCCCTCAGTTTAATTTAAAAAACCTCCTCTAGTACTTCCCCAGCTTGCTCCCAGCAACATCGCCGTGAGCTCTAGTTTTGGGGGTTTTTTCGAGAAACCCTTCAGGGGGGTCCCCCGCGCCGACTGGTGACCAGTTTGGGATTTGGGCCCCCCCGGCCAAAAAAACGCAAACTGCCCCATAGGCCTGGGGAGGCATCACAAAAGGAGGCAAGCCCTTTAACCCCGCCCGGTGCCCCCAAAGGGACCTGGGGAATGGAACTCGTGAAATTTCCCCGCTAGGTCTTTTTTTTAACCAATCCCACCCCGGGCGACTGTTTTGGCCCATGGGTCCCCCCAACCCTAGGTTCAGCTCCCGGGTCTTTTTTGTACTGGGCATCCCCCTTTCAATGGTGATGGGTTCAAAAAACCCAAAGGATCGAAGGCAGTTGCACTTTGCTAAAGCAAAAAACCTCCTGGCCCTTTTCCCTTCCCCATAAAGGGCTTCCTCTTTAGCCAAAGTCTGCCCTTCCCTTGATTTTCCCACTTTTAGCCCCAACACCGATGTTTACCCGGCACTGAGAAACCCAGTATAGTCTTGTTCCACCATCCCCCCGCAACGTTGGTTTGTTTGCCCCCTTTCTTCAAGGGCATTTAGCTGGAGCATCCCCTGTTTTAGACTCTCGGAAATACCCCTCAACACCTTTTCATCTGGGTTTGGTACCCTGCATGTTGTCTACTTTAAAATAGGGCCCTTCAGAAATTTCTTTAAAGGGCGGGCTTTTTTACAGTTCAAAAGGGGGTTTAGTCTTTTTTCCTGTAATAGGAATGGTGAACTAGGGCACCAAACAACACCCCCTAAATTTCTATGGGTTTATCATCCCCTTTTGTTGGGGCATCTCCCTTTTTACCAAAGCCACAAGAACCTTGTTTTAGTCCCTATCCTGGGGCGGAAACCCAAATTACGTAGGAAGGCTTGCTAATGTCTGCCCCCATAGCGAAACTTTCCGCCCTGAATCTCAACAAACACATCTCAAAATTTTCTGCTAAGGGAGGGCCCTGTGAGAAAACAGTCGTTCAACGATGGCTCTGGGGGACTCGCCTGCGGGGCTGCAGTTAAAGGACTACTCTGAGGGGGAGGGTTCCCGATTTCCGGGTGACTCCCATGTTTTGGAAGAAAATGGGTGTTTTCCCCGGGGCCCGGGGCATTGGGCACTTTTCGATAAACCCAAAGGGGCCACTTTTTCCTTAAAATATCATCATTTTTCCCCACCGGGACCCTTCCTGGCAGGCTTTTCCCCAAAATAAATTAAACTGACCACGTCCCTTTTGAAATTAGGGGCCCGCTTTGGGGTGGCCCGGTTTCCATGGGAGTGTACCCTTTTATCCCCTTCCCTAAACTGCACGGTTAAAGTAATCTCGATACGTCTCTTCGTGTTCGGGGGGGCTTCTTTTTAAAAATCCCAAACTACATCCGGGGTCCCATATTTTAGGGAAAGGGCCCTCACTGGGGATTTTGCCAACTTGCCCCCTCTGACAGGCCTTCGTGCACCCCTTTCTGCATCCCCAGTACACCCTCATCGCTGTTTTTAACCAAGCCCCCCTTTCCCCGGGGGCCGCGGGAAGTGAGCTGGTTTTCGCCTCCCTACGAGTCCCCCCCGCGGGAGCCGGAAACAGGCCCCACCCTTCCGGAAAACCCCTTTCTCGAAGACACGAACTCGTCTAGGAAATCCCCCCCAACCAAATATGCCTAAAATTACTAACTTTTTCTGTAGCAATTTTCGGGTTCTGCTAGCTTCACACCAATTTCCCTAAAAACTTTTTGGAATGCTTCAGCCGCCCCCTAGGGGTAATGATTTTGGGGCCCGCCTCTTCCCATCAAGGCTGAAATTCCCGTCGATGCCCGGAAACCGACCGCACTTTGCAACTGGATAAAAACCTGTGGGGGGACTTCCCCACCAAACCCTTTCACCTTCATGTCAACTTTCCCAACTGTCTCCGGGCTTCAACCTAGGGGTTTGGGACTCTCCGCTATGAAGGATCTCTGTCCCCCACTGTCGAAGAACAAAGGGGTTTTTTCAAAACTTCTTTCCCCTTCGGACCACCGCCCTTTGGTGGGCAAAGGCCCCCGAGCCTTGAAAAATTTCCCCAAACCCAAAAAAATTCTCGGTTTCCGTACTCACCCCACTCATTTGTTTTTTTCGACTTGTTCTTGCTTTTCCCCCCCCGCCCCTTTTCGGGGTTTTCTCTCCTTAACTTGTGCTTTAATTCCCCGGGATCATTAGGAACAGTTCACTGTTTTGTTTCCCTTCCGGCAGCCCCCCACACTCCCTGAGCATGGGGTTACCCGTCCCCGGGCCAAAAAGTTCTCCAAACACTTGAAACAAAGTCTCAAAATCTCTTTGCCCTTTTAACCCCCCCCTTTTGGGTTTTAGGTGGTGAAGCTTGAACACCCCCGAACTAGCGTGTTCTTCATCACAAAAAACGGGACTGTTTTCATACCCGGCCGCTTTTTGTGGGGTTCTCCCCTTGGGCCCCGTGGGGGGAGGGTTTTCCCCGGGGGATAATACGTGCCCCACTTTTGGGGAAAGGGGGTTTAGGGGTTTTCTCTCGAATGTCCCCGGGGAAGTCGCCGACTTCTCCCCTTTGGGAGGGAAATTTTTTCCCCCTACCCTTTCTCAGGTAGATATGAGATTCCCCCAACCCTTCAAAAAATTTGGTCTTCGTGAACCTATTTTCCGATGGTTTTTAAATGTAAAATCATGCCTTTCGTGCTAGCCCGTTTCCTCTGAATCACCCGGGGTAAGGATCCCTTTTTGAATCATTCTCATCATGGGAAATTTTCTGAAAAAAATTGGGGCAAGCTCCCCTAAAACCCCAATACGGAACTTCCTAGACTTTGCGGTCAGTCGGCAAGCCCCCTAGGGTCCCAAAAACCGATAAAGTTTAGCTACCCTTTTTCTTTCCCCGTGTTTTCCAAACATGTTCTAATTTGGGCTTTTGGGTTTTTGGTAATTAGCGTCAGTAAAACGGGTAGTGCCGGGCAGATCAAAGGGTTTAAAACCCTTTAGCGCGACCGCAAATTGCAAAATTGCGGCCCTCTGACAAATTCATTTCTGTCATTATCTGGGGTCAAACTGATCCCAGAAACCAATGTTTTCTCTGTTAAGGTTCCCTCAAACGTTGGTAAAATTTAGCTGGGGCCAAAATTGGGGGAACATAAATTTACAGGGGGTTTGGGTTTTTTGGGGGGACCTGCGGGGGTTCCCAAAACCCCCCTTGGAATACTAGCCTTTAAATTTCTTAAATTTTCTTTGTACATATTTTTCTCCTGATGACAAAACTACATCATCCTTATGAAATTTGTCCATAGCCTGCTGAAGACTTTTTCCCGGGGTTTTCCCCATTTCCCCAATAGCCTTAGCTCATATGCGAGAAAGCTTTTTCTTTGGCTTTTTCCCAAATTTTCCCCCAAACTCTTCAAGCAGTTTTTGCAATTTATCGCAGTCTACATTACTGCGTTGGCAAATAGCCTTGCACCTGTTACCCCGTTCTGTTCAGGGTGCCCTTTTTTTGCTGCTACTGATCGTTTTTTTTTGTTTTGCACTGAAACCCGGGCTCTCCTGAACCCCCATCTGCCATTGTTTGAAGTTTAATGAGGGGGGGGCCCCAATTGTATTTTTCCCCGTCCCCCCACAGACCACGGGGGTTTGGTAAAAGAAAAGAGTCTTAAGGGTTTTTCAACAAGCTTAACCCAAATTTTTCCCTTTTTTATATTGACTCTACTATTTAATCAAAAAAAGTACAAATGTTTTGGGTCTTAAATTTCCAAAACAAAAAGGGGTATCCCATGTAAAGCTTCCTAGCACTTAACTGTACAATGCCAGGGAAATAAATTTCAGAAATTAACCTAGTTCAGGTATAATTTACAAATCCCCATTAAAACATGTATCAAAGACAATGAAAATCACACATAATTTGGGCAGTATACAAATTAAAAACTTGGGTTTTTACAAGCAAAATTTAAAAAAATTTAAAATTGTGAAAAAAGTAAATAAAAAAAGTATGAAACAGCTTGGCCCCAACTGTGCCCCGCTTTCCCCGGGTTTTGCGTGGAAGGGTTTGGGTAAGGTAAACCTAACCTAACATGTGCCCCATAAATTAAAAACCCGGCTTTTTTAAAACTCCCGTAAAAAATAAAATGGGGTTTAAATTTTGTCCCCAGCTACTAAAAACCCTTTTTTTAAATATTGCACAAGCCCAGCCAAAACTGTGGCTACCTTTCAAATCCACTGTTTAAATAATTTAAAACACAAGTCTCCTACTCTGGGTTATTGTAATCCCCTTAAATAATTAAATTCACAAGGGTTCTCTAGCCCACCTGGCCTGCCCGTAAATTACTGCAAATTTAAACTTTTTGTGTATATTCCCGCTTTGGCCTAGCCTCTGAGTAACTTTTACCTAAGGGGTTTTTCTAAAATTAAACCCCAACTTTTTTAAACTGGTTCCAAATGTGGCCAAACTATGATAGCCCTTTAAACCCAACTTTGGGTTTAAATGGTTCCCAACTGTGGCCTAGCCCATATAGCTTTAACCCAGTATTCCAAAATCCGGGTTTTTGAAGGAAACCCTTTTGGAAAATTTGTTTGGGCTTTTCCAAGTGGTCGCCTTTCCCTGGCAAACTCTTGACACCATCTGAGAGGGGGACCCCCAGCCTCACCAAATCTTATAGGGCCCGAATTTTTTACAGATGGGTTGGGGATTGCAAAAAACCTCGCCGCTGCACGTATAAAGGGCAACTTACTTGGTGTTGCAGCATAAAATCCTGGGTCTTCAATTCCTAACTTTCTTTAGCCCCCTTGGACTTCCCCTGGGGAACCCCGTGCAACCGGGGGCAAAAATTCCCGCAATATTCAATCGTTAAATTGTGTCCCGCCTGCACCTCAGAAATTCCTAAAAACCAAGAGGGTTTTAACCCCTAGTATAACTAGCAGACTCAACGCTAGCTTCCGACACTCTGGGGACCGGTATTTGGGCCCTAACCCCTCTGTAGCACCCCCCGAGGCCCTCGTTAAATCAATCCACAATCTCCCCAAATCCCCTGGCCAACCTACGGAAAAGGGTGAATATCTGTCTTTCTGTTTTGGGCGATGGAAAAGGGGTCATCTACGGTACATTTGAGGTGTCTCTGCCCGATTTCCCCCGGGCTCAGGGTTGAAGACAAAGTGGGGGCGCCGCCTGATGTTCACGGACGTCTTTTTTCCCTCGAATCTATCGGAAGAAGGACGCATTCTAATCTTTGGACCCGCCCCCGCCTTTAAGGGTAGGGGTGCCGTTCCCCTAGCTTAAATTATCCTAAGTTTGCCTACATTATCCCGGGCCCATTCCTACCTTGTTTTAAAGGGCAGGTCTACTCCCATCATTTTTACTACAGATGCCTTAGTAAACCCAATATTTGTGTTTTTACCAGTAAACCTACCTACCCCCTTCCCTGAAGAGTAAATCTATAAATTAAATAAGCTTCCCCAACCCCCAAAAAGAGAATGCCTTGCTTGTTTGGGGGGGTTTTTTAAGGGTTTGCCGGCCAGAAGACCAGACGCTCATGCTGGATCTGGGGCTGTGGGGAAAATTTGGACCAAAAAAAATTTCCCCAAAAGGTGTGTTAAATGGCAGCAATATCCCCGCCCAGATAGAACAAGTGGGCCTGAAGAGTGTCCCTCAAAGGGGTTTTGGGCCTCCCCAGTTTTTTTAAAGGGTTTCATTATCCTCCTCTCATTTTTTTAAACAGAGCGATTTATACAATGTTATTGTCCCTTTAAAGGGGAATCTTCCCTACATTTTTATTTTTTAATGTAAAATGTTTATTTAAATTCTGTGCATTTAAAATTTTCATGGGACACCCGTTGTATTTTTCCCCCGCACGTCACATTATTTTAAAGTGAGACATAAAAATTTAAGTTTTTTTTCATATAATACTGTTTTGGTTGTTTTGGGGGTGTTTAGGCTTGTGATTTACGTTTTCCGTACAGGGGTTTCCCTTTTCCTGTGTTTTCAGCTACGTGTATGGTTATTTTTTCCCTTTAAATACGTATTGTTCTCACAAAGTTTATTTTAAAAAAATTTTATCTTTTTGTACAAATACGTTCTCAAAAAATTAAAAAAAAAAATTTGCCTAACCCTACATAAAAATCCCTTTACTTGGGAAACTGGGAGAGTCCGTAATCGAGCAAAACCCCCTTTTCACGCCCCCCCCCTCCATCCTCTCAAACCTTTCACACTAACCCCAAAAAATGGATATTATAGGTGCTAGTTTTTATCATTTCATTATTATATTATTACGCAAACTGGGGCACAGCATTAAAAGCTGGTTAAAAACCCCCATTTCCCCACAGACTCGCAGGAAACCCCCCCCCAACGTGGACCCTTTTCATGCTCATGACTTTAAAGCGAGTCCTCCACATCCACTGTGATGTAGAGGACCCATTTTGCAGGGTTAAAAAAGAGTTTAAAACCCCACATGATTCCCCCCCCGTAACACTGTATGTTAAAACCCCCATAGGCTTTTCCAGCCTGCACATATAATTTTAAATCCTGGCGTAAACATTAATTACCCCCCGTCCTATAAAACCCCCAGGTGTCAGGACCGTTTTCTTGGGATCTTTTATTTTTTTAATTTTTTTATTTATTATTAATTTGAAAATGATCCCGTGAAGTACAAAGTTAAATTTTTGTGCAACATGCCAAAGCCCCTTGTATGCAGGGCATTAAGCAGGCTTTAAAAATTTAAATTTAAAATTTTAAATAAGCAATTTATATATTCAGGGGGAAATACATTATTGTAAACAGTTTAAAAATTTAGCATAAATGAGTATTACAAAGACAGGGCATATGGGATTTACTGTTTTTCCCGAGGAAAATTTAGTTGATTTTGGGGTTTTTCTGTTTTCCTGGAGTTTTTCCTGGAGAGAATTTCGGGGGGCAACGCCCCCCCCGGGCCCCGGGCGGGGACCAGGCCCCCTGGTGGGTTCAGCCCTTGGGGTTTAACCAGGTGTTTTCTCTGGCTGCACGCCAAAAACCCAAAGACGAAACCACAGCCCGGGTGATCAGGAACTGACTTTAGGGCTTGTCCCGTTTCCAGCTTGAAGACTGCCGGGGTTGTTGGTAAAACCCCCCCTTTTGTGGGGCTGGAGGCCCGTTTAACAAATCTCGGGCCCCGGGACTTATTTATGGTTCTTTTTCGTGGGTAGTGACCCCCCTGCTTTTCATTGGGGGGATGGTGCATCGTTGCCAAAATTTTTGCTTTCGTAGTGAGTGATTTTCGTGTGCAAGTTCGGTACTAGTCCCTCTAGGATTTTCCAGGTGTATATAATCATGTATCTCTCCCTCCTGCGTTCCAGGGAATACAGGTTTAGAAACCTCAAGCACTCCAGTAATTGAGGTGTTTTATCTCCGTTATGTGCGCCGTGAAAGTTCTCTGTACATTTTCTAGGTCAGCAATTTCACCTGCCTTGAAAGGTGCTGCTAGAGTGCAGCAATATTCCAGCCTAGATAGAACAAGTGACCTGAAGAGTGTCATCATGGGCTTGGCCTCCCTAGTTTGAAGGTTCTCATTATCCATCCTGTTAGGTAATGTAATTAAAAAATAAAGTTTGATTGGGTCACAGGTTAGACATTTATGAGATACAATAACGAGAAACATTTACGAGATACAATTTATGAGAAACAATTATTCAGTATTTATTTAGTTGTGGGTGAGTAAGTGATTTTTGAGAAGAGACTTGAATTTATAAACAGTGTTTCTTTTATATTCACAGGTAATGAATTCCAGATTTTAGGGCCTTTTATGTGCATTGAGTTTTTGCATAGCGCTAGATGGACTCGAGGAACATCAAAGAGTGATCTGTGCCTTGTGTTATGGTCGTGTGTTCTGTTGAGGATGGTAAGGAGACGTTTGTGGGGAGGATTTATATCAGAATTAAGTGTTCTATGAATGTAGTAGGTGCAGTAATAAGTATGGATGTTTTGTATGGTGAGTAGGTTTAGAGTTTTGAATATTGGTGGAGTGTGCTGCCTATAGTGAGAATTCGTTATCATTCTGACTGCAGCCTTTTTTTGGGTAATTAATGGTCTGAGATGGTTTACTGTTGTTGACCCCCATGCACAAATTAAATAGGTGAGATAGGGGTAAAAAATGGGGATATGGGGCCCAGGAGGGCTGACTGTGGAACATTGCCCGTATCTACATAGTATGCCTACGGTCTTGGAAAATTTTTTTGGAAATTTTTGTATATGTTTTTGAAATTTGAGTTTTATCAAGGGGGGTTTCCCTAAAAATTTTTCCCCTGTGAGTTTGGAAGGTGATCCGTTTTCTTTATTTTAAAGAGGGACTTTCTGTAGCTCTTTAAACCAAACTGAATGGTAGGTTTTGTAAATGTTTAAAGAAAGTTTGTTAGTACTCACCAGGTAGATTTTTTGTAATCGGTATTTACAGTGTTGGCTGCGTGCGGGCTGGGTGGGAAGAGTTTTAGTTTCTGAAAATAGGGGGGCTTGAGTAGTTACGATGCTTTTTGGTAGTCTTTTTATGTTATGAAAAAGAGGAGGGCCTAGGCCTTCCCTGTGGGACAAAACGAAATTGGGCTGTGCGAGGTTTGCCCCTTTTGGTCACATATTGGCTTCTGTTCCTGAGGTAAGACTTTAGGTATTTGAGGGTGTCCTCTTTCCCCACGTGCGAAAATTTATTGGAGAAAGTCATGGTCTTTGTTAAAAAGCTTTATAAAAGCTTGAAGCCCGTGGGATTCTTTTTTCTCTATTGCATGTATATATGTTCTAGATGTGTATAAGGGCATATTAGTTTTTTATTGCCCTAAACCCAAAATTAAAAGGGTGGGGGTTTTGATTTTTGGGGAGAGAGGAGGAATAGATTCGTTTGTGAATTTTTTTTTCGAAGTTTTTGGGAGAGGGGTGTAAGCTGGATTTGGGCCTTAGTTATTCAATCTGTTTGGTCTCCTCCTTTTAGGATGGGGGGACCCTTGGCTTTTTTTGAAAACTGTGGGGAAAGGTAGAGGTTCTAGGATTTTTTAGTGTTCAATGTTTTGGTGATAGTACTTTGACGCTTTTTTGTATAAAAAGGGGTGGTAAAGGTTTTTTAAATTCCTGTCTTGTTTTTTAGTGGTTGAAAATAAGGGAGACTTCAGTAGGGTTAGCGGAGCTGGGAAACAGTGTTTCGGGTAGTTGCCAGTGAGGTAGTCATTGGGGGGGTTTATCTGAGTTGGGATTTTTTTGCAAGGTTTTTTCCTATTTTGGAAAAGAAATTTATTGAGTTTTCCTGTTTCGTTGGTGGGATTTGGGGTTCATCTGGTTTTGTTAATTAAATTTTGTATTTCATGATATCTTTTTTGTTCTAAATTGCTGAAGAGTTTTCCGTTTTTTTTTTTATCCCCTCGTAAGTTGGATAATCGTTCTCATAATACATTTTTTTAGCCCTTCTTAAGGCTGGTTAGGATGCGAGAACGTTTTGTTTGGTCTCTGGTTACGTGACCCTTCTGTACTGTTTTTCGTTAGGTGCTTGTATTTTGGATTTGAGGATGTGGGTGTTTAGCCGGGGACTGTTCAGCCTTAGCGTCATCTTTTTTTTTTTGGGGGCGTGTTTGGGGTTTTAAAAAATTTTTGGGTCTTTTTTAAAAATTTTTAAAATAAATTGTCAATATCTGTATAGATTTCTGCCATGTCCCAGTAATTTTTGCACTGGCTGTGAAGTTTTTAATGGCTGCCTAAATTGTAAAAGTTGAAAGTGACTTAAATAGTGTCAAGGGGTAATTTGCCAAAGGGTTTTGTGATGAGGAAGGTGGGTAGTGATCTGGGGATTATTTTAATTATGCCTTTTTTTAAAGGGGATATGGTGTTGGTCCAGAGTGGTAAGTAGGGAAACACTAGTCTCGTAACCTTGTAGGTTTTGTTAGGGGTAGCAACATGCATTTACCATATGTTTGTGAATTCAGTAAAAGTGGGTTTGGTCTTGCAGGAGTTTATATTAAAGTCACCTGAGAGAGCAAGTGTCTTTGTTCTGCAGATCAGTTATTTTTCTTCCTAGGTTTTGACAAAATTTGGCTAATTTTTGTTTGGGGAAATTTCTGTAGATGTTTATATGTGAGGGTTTTTTTTGGTTTTGGGGTTTGAATTTAGCTATTAATTTTCCCCCCTGTTCTTCCCTTGTGCAAGTATTAGTGAAAATTTCTAGTTGGCCCCTGAATATATATAGCTTGTCCCCCCTTGTTGGTCTGGCCCTCAGTTGTGGTGGCTGTGAAACCCAGGAAGGGCATAGACATTTTTACATCAGGCTTTAGCCGGGTTTCGTGAGAGTATGAGGATATAGGCATGCGGGGAATTTAGAAATGCTATAGGTCTTTCGAAATTTTATTTAAAGTCTGTATTGTTTTAAAAGACAGTTAGGGTTTTTGTTGCTCTGAGAAGTGCATTGATTTTTTGCTGTGTAGTAATTACAGTTACTGTTTGATTCATTTAAGTCATTCAAAAAGGGGTTGGATCAGGACAATGCTTGTTTTTCAAAGGAATCTATATTTAAAATTAAGTATAAGAAAAAAGTAAATTTTCAAATTTAAAATACACCGAGTTATTTTAAAAAATTTTAAAAATTTTTATCAAAGGGTAGTTCTTTAAAGCTAAAATAAATGAGACAATATATAAGGGATAAAAAAAACTTTGTGGTGAAAAGTAAAGTGGAACCAAATAAAGAGTAGGAAAATAAGGGCAAAAATAGTGAATTTTTTTCACTTTAGCACCTGAGAAACACCTTGATTTTTTTAAATTGTGAATATATGAACAAGATACTTTACATACTTCAGTGGAACCAGCTGTGCAAAATATAATGCCCACACCAAACCCCTAAAATCGGAACCCCCACCCCCCAAAAAACCAAACTTGAAAAAAACCCTTACAAACTAGATTTGTAATGCAGTATACTGAACGTATTTTAAAATCTCCTATAATGAAAAAACGTAAACCCCAAAAATGAAGCTCTTGTACAGCTTTAAATATTGAGAGATCTGTCAAAAAAATTTGTTACATCCCCCCCTCCCTCAAACCACTAATAGGTAGAATTCGGACAGTCCCAGTTGGCCTTACACTGCAAACACACTTTGGTATCACGGGTTTTCACATTCCCCGGAAAACCGTAACACGCATTTCCCTTATACAACTTCAACCCCAAGGCTCTAGTTTTCCACTCCTTACTCGCAGATGCAACCCACCCACTCCACTTTTCGCACCAAAAGGGGTTTTTTGAAATCGCCGGGACAATAACACCTAAAAAACTTCCACTCATTACCATTCCTGCCTTCCCCCCAATCTCACCGGAGGCAAGCCAGTGTGATCCTGATCCCCCCACTTTCACTCCTCCCCCCTCAAGTCGCTCACTTTTTATGCACCCCACTCCACCCACCCCTCACAAGGACAACAAACCCCCACGTGAGGTTCCTGTCCCATCCAAAAAGCTGGACTCCCCCCGTTTTTTGTATATGTTCCTGTTCGGATAACGCCCTAAAAACTTGTGGAGTTTCCTGGGGATTTGGGGGCCAAAGCCCCTGGGGCCTGGTCTGTGGCAGGCCCCTGGTGGATCAGAGCCTGAAAACCACCCCTTTTAAATGGGGTTGCCCGCAACCCAATGTAAAGCCACGTCCACTGGCAGGTACCGACTTAAGGTGCTGTCCGTGCTGCTTGAAGCAGCCAGGGGTTTTTTGGTTTTCCCCTTGTATGCGGGGAGGAAATTTGAACGTCTCACCCCCTGACCTTATTGTATTGCTTTAAAACGTGTAGTGACCCCCCTCTTTTCTTTGGGGGGGATGTTGCATTGTCTGCGAGTTTTTTTTTTCTTTGTGAGTAAATTTTCGTGTGCAAGTTTACCTGGATTTCCCTGGAGGAGTCCGGGGGTCAACGCCCCAGGGCCCCGGGTTGGCCCAGGCCCCCTGGGGATCAGACCCTGATAAACCGGGGTTTTGCGGGGCTGCACGCAAACCAACATACAGCCCACCCCGGCGATCGGAATGACTTTAGGTGCTTGCCAGTGCCGCTTGAAGACTGCTGGGGTCTTTGGTTTTAAACCCCCCTTATGTGTGCGGGGGCAGTTGAACAGTCTCGGGCCCCGACACTTATTGTTTGGTCTCTTAAGTGCTAGTACCCCCCTGTTTTCTTTGGGGGGGATGGTGCATCGTCTCCAAGTCTTTTGTTTTGTAGTGGGTGATTTTCGTGTGAAAGTTCGGTACTATCCCTCTGGATTTTCCAGGGTTATAATAGTACCCTTCCCCCCTGCGTTCCAGGGAATACAGGTTAGGAACCTAAGCGCTCCCAATAATTGAGGTGTTTTATTTTCCGTTAGCGCGCCGTAAAAGTTTCTGTACTTTTTTTTGGTCGAAATTTCACCTGCCTTGAAAGTGCTTTTAGTGTGCAGCAATATTCCAGCCTAGAAAAAAAAGGACCTAAAGAGTTCATCAGGGCTTGGCCCCCCTATTTTTGAAGGTTTATTATCCATCCTGTCTTTTTTCTAGCAGATGCGATTGATACAGTGTTATGGTCCTTAAAGGTGAGATCCCCGACATGATCACTCCCAGGTCTTTGACGTTGTGTTTGCTTTTTTTTGGGGCCCAGAATTTTTTGTCCTAAAATTTTTAATTTCCTCATGTTTACCAATTGAGTAATTGAAATTTTCTACGTTGAACTTATATTGTTTTTGCCCCCCCCTAAAAAGTTTTGTTGATGTCTGCCTGGGCTTGCATGTCTGCAAGGGAAGACATGTCAGCAGATTCGGGGTCATCTGCAAAGGAAGTTTGGTACTACCCCTCTAGGTTTTTCGGTGTATAAAATTTCATGTCTCTCTCCCCCCCGTGTTCCGAGGTACAGGTTCGGGAATTTAAAGCGTCCCAGAAATTGAGTTGTCTTCTCCGTTATGGCCCATGAAGGTTCTCTGAATTTTTCGAGGCCCAAAATTTTTCCCCCTGCCTTGAAAGGTGTGTTGTGTGCAGAAAATTTCCGCCTAGATAGAAAAAGCCCCTGAAATATCTCAGGGTTTGGCCCCCTGTTTTGAATTTTCCATAATCCATCCTTCTTTTTTCTAGCAGATGCGATTTATCAGGTTGGGTCTTAAAGGTGAGATCTTCCGAAATGATCACTCCCAGGTCTTTGACGTTGGTTTTTTCGTCTTTTTTGTGGCCGGAATTTTTTGTACTTGACGAATTTTAATTTCTCATGTTTACCATATCGGAAAATTTAAAATTTCTATGTTAAACCCTCATATTGTTTTCTGCCCCCCATTGAAAGTTTGGTTGTTTTCCACCTGGAGCCTTTTGCATGTGCGGGAAGACACTGTCATGAGTTTTGGGGTATGACTGAAAAGGAAGACTCGAGGGGTAAATTTCTTTGTATTGGCTCACGTTTAATGTGGGATGTGGATTTACACCAGAGGCTAGCTTAAATCTTTAACCATTTATGGGCGTTGTACGGGAAAATCTAGGAGCTCCCCTTCGAGGAGAGGTTATCGTTATTTGTTTTCCGATTTCTTTTTTTTTGGTGTACTTTTTAAAACCTATTTGAATGAGGTTTAAAAGTTTAATAAATGGGTCAACAAACAATTGAGAAAAAAAATTTTATGATTTTGACATAGGGGACCAGTATACCGGTTTGGGGGGGGACTAGCGGCGATGCGCACACACCCGGCTCTTTAAAACGTCAACCCGAATTAGTGGTCTAAAATGAATGAAAGATAGCTTTTTCATGGAAAAAAAAAAAATTTGACCTTTTGACACCCCCAAAATATCTTTTTTATCCCCCCTACAAAAAAAAAAAATTTTTTGAGATTTTCCAAAATTTTGTTACACACGAAAAATAAACACACTTATTTTATTTTCCCCTTGAAAACTTTCAATTAATTGGGGAAAAAATTCTTTTATCAAAGTAATGTTAGTACATAACAGAAAATGATAACAAAGAAAATTATTTTTTTCAGATTTACATAGAAAGTGGAATTTGGGGGGACACCTGGGTCGAAAAAAATGTCCCCTTCGAACCTACCACTGTATATTCACAAGTTGCTCTGGACCTATTAATTAAATAAAATATACAAAACCCCAGGAATACTGGAAAATATATAAATTTGTGGCGTATTAAAAAAAATGATTATATTAAATTTCACAAAAAAAAGAAGGAAAAAATTTTTAATATCACCACCAATTTGACTGGATTTTAAAAGTTGTTCTCTTAAAAAAAACCCACTAATAAATTTTTATGAAAAACTGGCCGAATTATACACAAATCTGGAGAGTTTATCTTGTCCATTGTCTGATATCTCAAGTTATGGCCTGGTGGTAAAGCTCCCGCTTCACACAGGGGGGGCCCGGGTTCGTTCCGGCGGGTGAAACATTTGACACGTTTCCTAACACTTTGCCCTGTTCACCTAGCGCAAATAGGCCCTGGGTGTTAGTCGATGGGTGGGGTGCTCTGGGGGCAAGTTTAGGACCCCAAAGGGAAAATAAGTTGGGAATTCCTCGATGACGCACGATTTTTTGGGGTTTATCCTGGGTGGTAACCCCCCGGGGTTAAAAAACCCGAACAAAATCTTATTTTTATCTTATCTTAAAAATTTTTGCCTCCTTTTTGAGAGGAGTCACCCAAATTTTTAAATCTAGAGACGAAAAATTTCTTCCCTTTAAATTTTAACGTTGTTCCAATTCAAACCAAAGGCGAGTCTCCTTCTATGCAGAAGCAGCTTTCCCATTTTTTATGACAAAAATATTTAAAAACAGTTGGGATCTATTTTTCTAAAAATGTATTTTTTTGGGAAAATATATTGGATTTTTACCTAATCATTAAAATGGAGGGGTCAACAATAGGCCAAAATCTTGCTTTCGAGATAATCGCAGAAAAACGCGCATGCGTTTTTGCGATTTTTCCCAAAATAAACTTCACAAAATTGTGCATTTTTGGGCTTTTTTTATCATTATAAGTGATTTCTTAGTGTTTCCGTGTTAAAAAAGCCCTTTTTTTTCAGTACCCAGCAAAGGGAATAGAGAAAACCGATTTTATAAGGGAAAAAAAAAAAAAAAAACCCAACAAAAAAACAAAACAAAAAAAAAAAAAAAAAAAAAAAAAAAAACACAAAAACACCCCCCCCCCCCCACCCCCCCCCCCAACCCCCCCAAAATTCAGTTTTATGCAAGGGGGGTTGGTGTTTCGCCCTTTTCAACAAGGGGTCCTTATTGGGTTTATTTAGGGGTTCAAACTGTCATTAAACTAAGATTAGATTTCGTTAGGTTTTTGGGGAACCCCCCAAAACCCGGGGAAAACATGCTCCGGGCTGTCTAATTTTTCATTGGGGGCCTTTTATCTTGCCCCCAGGATGCGACCCCCCCGTCGACTAACACTAAGGGGGGGAAAAAAACGCCAGTTCACCCAGGTATTACACCTAAAAACATCAAGGAAAAAATACCAACAAAAACCACCATCCAAAAAACATTTCTTTTTTTTGCAAATATACAGGGCTAAAACCGCAACAAACCAACAAAATACCTTTCATCCCTGGACTGTTGCGAGGCAAAGGCAATGTTTGCGGCTTTCACTGGACCACATAAAGGATACTTGGACAAGAAAATGGATCCCGGTTTCAACCTATACAGGTGACAGAGTGAAAAGGAAAAAAAAGGGGGGGGGTTTGGGCCCGTACATTTCAGAGTCACTTTTTTGCACAGAACGAAAGCCTCAAAAAAATGTAGTGGAATTTTTTTCAGTAAAGGTCGAAACCAAAACCCTAGTAATTTGGTAGTTCAACCTCCGGGGCAACTCCCAGCAATTCCCGGACAGCTGTAAAAATTGACCACGTTGGGGAAAAATTCCCGCTCCTGCACCCAAAAATCTTGTCCTGGGGGGGTTTTAACTTAAGGCACCTAAAAAGGGGGAATATACAAATAATATTTTTGCTAATAAACCCGGGGGGCCTTTATGAAAACTCACACTCGCACGGCTTTTAAATCCTGCAAAAATTCAATTTAAACCAGCAAAAAAATAGAGCCTACTAGACGGAGAATACATAGAAACCCATCTTCACTAACAATGATGATTGAAAAAAAATGTACCATACAAAAAAATATACTCAGATCACAACTAATTGAGGTTCAGTATGTTGGCGAGCCCCAGACCGACATAATGAGATTGTCACGAGGGAGTTCACCAAATTCACCCTTAATAACAAAAAATAAAAATGGGACCAAATAAACCCAAATCCTAACCCTATAAGCTGGGGAAATATACTAAGCAACCCCAAAACCCCCAAAATGCCTGAACAGATTAACTCGGTGGCACTCGATGTATGCAAAGCTTATTCCTCTAAAAAAAAGGAGGAGTAGATGTAAAACAGAAAGAGACAGGCGCTCCCTTTTCAGGGGGGAAAAGAATAACTGAGCGCTAAAAGAGGTCAAATATCGAAATGGTAGGGAGCATGGGCAGAGAAAAAAGCAAGATCGAATTAAGCTAAAAGAAACCTTTTGGAGCAAATCGCGGGGAAGAACTAAAAGCCTAAATGAAATCGAAAAAACCCCAAAATTTTTTTCTATGCCAAATCAAAATGAGAACAACGGGCCAGATTGGGCCCCTACTTAAACAAAATGGGTCCTACACAGAACAGCAAGGAAAGAGGAGCTACTCAAGTCCAATATGACTCAGTTTTTAGCAAGCCTAACCAAATGAGGTCGAAGATCAAAAATTTTTTTTTATGAGGAGCCACAAAATTTGATTAACACAAGCCCAATGTTATCCCGACGCCAAAAGACTTTCGAACAGGCGATAAAAGACATCCCCTGCACTCGCCCCCCGGGCCCGCTCAGGAACTCTGTGTTCTCAAGAAATGCGAAGCCCCCATCACGAGCCTTTTCCATCCTAGGAGAGGGAGCGGACCGGGGGGGTCCCACAGTTGCTAAAAACAACGACATGCCCCACTCCACAAAAGGGGGCTTTTAAAGCAAAGCAAAGAACTAAGAAAATAGCACTAACTCCCCTATCATAAAAATCTTTGAAAAGGGCCTAAGAAGCAAGATACCCCCCATCTAGAAAACCCCTCAGTTACACAACCCAGGGGGAACATGGGTTTAGAACAGGTTTCCCTGTCTGTTCAATATTGGGCACACGAAAGGTCCTAAAGCCTAAAGAAAAAAAGAATGCGGGTAATATTATACGACTTTTCAAAAGCCTTCGACAAGTGTGACCATGGCGTAATGCGCACAAAATCGTCCTAAAGGGAAAAAAAGGAAAAGTGGGCGATGGATCTATAATTTCCTCACTAAAAGAAAACAGAGGTAGTCGTCAAAAAGGAAAGTCCGGGGACACGGTTTAAAAGCTCGTTCCACAAAGGCACAGTATGCTCCATCTTGTTCCTCATCCCATATCCGACATAGACAAGGATGTCGCCACAGACGTGTTTTCCTTTGCAGATACACCCGAATCTGCAGCAGTGTTTCCCTTGCAGCACTACAAATCCCGGCGGACATCAACCAAATCTTTCATGGGCTGCAGAAAACAAATAAGTTTAACGATGAGAAATTTCAATTACTAGATTGGTAACATGAGGAATTTTAACTTCTCGAGTACAAAAAAATTTTGGGCCACAAAATAGAGCGAAAAAAACCAACTCAAAGCCCGGGAGTGTATGTGGAGGATCTCACTTTAAGGACCCTCATTGATCAAACGCATCGCTAGAAAAAGACAGGGGTAATGAGAACCTTCAAACTAGGGAGGCCAACCCATTGACACCTTAGGTCATTGTTCTTCTAGGCTGGAATATTGTGCACATAACAGCACCTTTCAAGCAGGTGAAATTGCCGACTAGAAAAAAACGAGGAAATTTCACGGCACGAAATGGAGATAAAAAACCAATTATTGGGAGCATTGAGGTTCCTAAAAATGTTTCCTGGAACGCAGGAGGGGAGAACGATTATAACACCTGGAAAAACCTAGAGGGACTAGTACCGAACTTGCAAACCGAAAACACTCAAACGAAAGCAAAAAGGGCTTGCAGACGATGCCCTCCCCCAATAAAAAACGGGGTGTCATACACGTTTAAGACCATAAATAAGGTCAGGGCCCGAGACTGTTCATGCCTCCCAGCACACAGACCCCTGGCAGTCTTCAAACGGCACTGGGAAACACCAAAAATCAGTTCCGGATCAGGCGATGTGGCGACTTTTTTTGCGTGCAGCCGCACAACAGCCTGGTTACAGGCCTGACCACCCGGAAAACCGGGCACAGACCGGACCCCTGGGGCTTGACCCCGGAACTTCTCCGGTAAAACTCCAGGTAATGGCATTTAGGATGGCAGTTGACGGAGTAGCTTGATCGGAGCAGTAGAAATTTTTTTTGAAACTGTTCGCAAACGGTTTATGGTCGTTGGTCAACCGTTTTCAGGACGAAGTCTTATGCAAACCCAGCTTGCGTGTGGGATGACGATGTATCCAGACATATACTGGAAAAACTGCGTAATGTCCCCTTTGAGGCTGATGAGACAGATATCGAAAAGTTTTTGAGGGGTACGGAACTGTTCATTTGGCCCACAGGTAAAAAGGTGAGGGGGGCCTACAAGGTTGCCCCGGGGGGCACTTTTAAACCCAAAAAGACATTGCGACACCCCCTCCGTCTTAGTGTACCAAAAAGGGAAATTTAGGACACAGGTCACGGTTTTTTCAAAACGGGCAAAGGCACATGCCGTGTGGGAAGCGGAACGAGCTCCTGGCCCAGGGGCGAGACTTCCCCTTCTCACCCCGGGGGAACGGTATGTCAATGACGGAAGGAGGGCATGGTCGTTTTGGAGCGAGATAGTGGAGAGGGGGAAAGGGGGGGGGAGAGGGGGAGGCCCTTGACAGTTACCTGGCCCAGAGGGCATTCCTGGTCGGGTTTAGCAAAAAAATCAGGGGGAAAATGTTGGAAATTTTAGGAGGAATTAGCCGAGGTTTTGAAATCCTTGTCACCGCCTGAGGAGGGGGGGCTGCTCCTGGAAAAGGGGGTAGAAGACGAGTTTAAGGCTGTGGGGCTCAAAAACAGAACTTTCGAGATGGAGGGACCGTAAGAGGGGTACCGAGATCATTGCCCCTTGTACAGTGGGGTTTTAGGTACATTTTGAGGGATCCCCCGCCAAGCCAAAGGGGATGGCCCGTCACAAGAGAGCCGCTGCGCGGATTCAGATATGTCCCAATGCCACGAGCGGATTGGAAGCAAATATGGGCAGAAGGTGAAAGGAGTGGTGACATGACAGGAGGACCCAAAGAAGGGGGGGGAGAGAGGGGAAATGTGCAGGGACAAGTGGTCCCACCGTTTGGTGCCCCTCGGAAAAGTGAAGAGGGAGGGGGAGGGTGGAAACTTTAATAGGCCCCTGGTGTATGACATAAAGTTAAGGTTTGGTTTAAAAGTGTAAAGAGAGAAAAGGTTTTGAATGTTTCTGAATAAATTTTGAGGGATGTTGTTTCCCTTAGGAGCATAATTTTAAAGGGGGGAGGGTGTTGGAGAGGAGGGGTTTTTGGGTGGTAATCCTCCCCTCTGCCCCCTTTTAAAAAAGGGTGGGTATTTAATTAGGGGGCGGGGCCATTTTTTTTGCAGAGAAGTGAGGGGGGGAGGGGGAAAAGGGGGTTTCGCGAGGGAGGTAAATATCGTTTTTTTTCATGGGATCTACCTGGGGGAGGTCAAAAAACCCGAGGGGGAATTTTGGGGGGAAGGTTTTGGAATTGTGGGGAGGATGAACACATTCAGCAGTTACTTTTGTGGGGATGGAGGGTGTTAGGTATTTGTTTAAATAGGGTTGTCATGGGGTGGGGGGGAGGGGGGTTTTTGGTTCGCATGCACTAAGCTAGTTTGGGAGGGTTGATGAGAGGTTATAAAGTTTGGATTATATAATGGGATTATATTATATATATCGTGGGGGATGAGGGGGAGGGGGATTTGTGAGGTGCAGAGGTGGGGATAGAGTAAAAGTTTATCGTACGTGTGTGAATAGAGAACTGTAGGGAAGAGGGGGGAGAAGGATTTTGGAAGGGGATAAAATTTTAAAGTTAGGGTTTTTCTGAATCACGACGGCGAGTGGTTGGGGGGGGGGGGTTTGGGAAAAAAACGAGAAGGGGGAATTCAGGGGGGCACAGTGGGGTCGCCTCTGGGGAGGGGTGGAGTTAGTGTTGTGGGGGATGAAGGTTGATGTGTGGCATAAGCGATGTAGATGCAAGTGGGGACAGAAAGCAAAGGTGTATAAGTAATTAGTAGTAACGATGGAAATTCTGTGTTTTTGTGTCAGGGTCGTATGACCTTCTTCATGTATTAAGTGTGAATGGTGCAAGATTATAGGTTTTAAAACCTTGAAAAGCTTTTTGGCTTTTGTAGAGTTGGTTTATAGCCTTTTTGGGCATATTTAGTGCGATAATCGTATCGCGATGAGAGTTTTTAAATTATGTTGTTGTGTTTAGAGTTGGGGGTTTTTTTGGAGTGACGCTTTTTTTGCATTTTTAATGTGCCATCCCGTTATGGAAAATGGAAAGTTAATGACTTCCTAAAATTTTTAATGCCTCGTTAAAAAATTGTAATGGGGAGTATGGCTTAGTCTCTTACTTATTAATGTGCTCAGCGGGTTTGGAAAAGGCTGTATTAATATTTAGTCAATTTATTAATTTTATTTTTGTATAATGTGGGTTTAGGGTTTTCATTTTTTTTTAAGCTTAAAGAGGGGTTGTACTGAGGCAAGTTGATGTTTTTAGGTAAATTTAATGTATAGGGGTTAATTTTGGGGGTGCATTATTTTATTTTTTTTTTTTAAATGAGATTTTATGTAGGTTATTCCCCTTTTTTCTACTGTGAAGGTTTTAACCTTTGTCATAGTCAGTCATAGTTTGTTAACTATACAAATCGAAAGGGTTTTTATAGTTTTTTTTTTATATAGTCTTATGTTAAATTTGTTTTTTGTTTATATTTTAGTAGTATGTATTATGGAAAAATTGTGAGTTATATGGGTAACCTCTTTTTTGTCAATTACAATGTGTTTTTAAAAATTTTTAGTGTATGTTGTGTAGGGTTGGGGGCCTACTGTACCCGTGGAAATTTATTTGGGCCAAATAGTTCCACAGCTCAGATCCACTGGCCCTCGGTCGGTGAGCCGGGCGGCCCTTAAACCCCCCCGCAAGTAATAGAGAAAACCGTATTTTTATAAGCAGGAACAGGGCTAGACAAAGGTTCCGATGACTGCAGTCTCCGGTATATCACACTTATTATTTTTGCCGTCTTTATTATGCTTTTATCTTATGTCTGATATCATTACTGAATAAACAGTATAAGCAGATAAAGTGTATTAGTAATAATAGCGTCAATATAAAGGCTTTTGTTGGGAGTCCCAAACTGGTGATCAAGCAACTATGATCGTCCTTGGCTGCCTCTTGACTCCTCTCACCTCTGCATTCATTGTCTGCATAGCTCTTGGGCCGTGTAGACCTCCTGCGCAAACGCACTTCAGTTCCCTGACTGCAGTAGTGGGAGGTGGTGCTTGTCGCGCCTCTGTCGTCAGACCAGGAGAACTACCATTAGTCAACATGGCTTTCAGTTATAGACGCAGGATCAACACTGTTGGCATTGAACTTAAGATAAGATTTCGTTAGGATTTTTAACCCCGGAGGGTTAGCCACCCAGGATAACCCAAGAAAGTCAGTGCGTCATCGAGGACTGTCTAACTTATTTCCATTGGGGTCCTTTATCTTGTCCCCCAGGATGCGACCCACACCAGTCGACTAACACTAAGTGGGGCAATAACGCCAGCTTCAGCCCAGGTATTACTACCTAAAATCATCAGAGACAATACCAACAATACCACCAGTCCGATAACATTCTTCTTTGCAAATATACAGGGTCTAAAGCCAGCAACAAACAACAAAATACCTTTCATCCGTGGACTGCTTGCAGAGGCAAAGGCAATGTTCGCGGCTTTCACTGAGACCCACATAAAGGATCACTTGGACAACGAAATATGGATCCCAGGTTACAACCTATACAGATGTGACAGAGTGAACAGGCAAAAGGGGGGGGGTTGGCCTGTACATTGCAGAGTCACTTGTTTGCACAGAACTGCTAAATGCCTCAAATAATGTAGTGGAAGTTTTAGCAGTAAAGGTCGAGAACCAAAACCTAGTCATTGTGGTAGTCTACAAGCCTCCGGATGCAACATCCCAGCAATTCCAGAACAGCTGTTAAAAATTGACCACTGTCTGAAAACCTTCCAGCTCCTGCACCCAACATCTTGCTCCTGGGGATTTCAACTTAAGGCACCTAAAATGGAGGAATATAGCAAATAATATTGTTGCAGTAATAACACCAGGAGGCAGCTCTGATGAAAACTCACACTCGCACGAGCTTTTAAATCTCTGCACAAAATTCAATTAAACCAGCAAATAATAGAGCCTACTAGACTGGAGAATACACTAGACCTCATCTTCACTAACAATGATGATCTGATAAGAAAATGTCACCATATCAAAAACAATATACTCAGATCACAACATAATTGAGGTTCAGTCATGTATGCGCAGAGCCCCAGACCGACATAATGAGATTAGTCACGAGGGAGCATTCACCAAATTCAACTTCAATAACAAAAACATAAAGTGGGACCAAGTAAACCAAGTCCTAACCGATATAAGCTGGGAAATATACTAAGCAACACAGACCCCAACTATGCCTAAACAGATTAACTCGGTGGCACTCGATGAAATGCACAAGGCTTTTTCCTCTAAGAAAAAAGGAGGAGTAGATGTAAAACAGAAAGAGACAGGCGCTCCCTTTACAGGCGAGGGAAAAAGATAAACTGAGGGGCAAAAGAGGTCAATATATCGAAATGCGTAGGGAGACACTGTCAGAGAAATAGCAAGCATCGAACTTAAGCTAAAAGAATCCTTTAGGAGCAGGAATCGCGGGAAAAAACTAAAAGCCATAAATGAATCGAAAGAAACCCAAAGTATTTCTTCTCCTATGCCAAATCAAAATCGAGAACAACGTCCATATTGGCCCCTACTTAAAAAAGATGGGTCCTACACAGATGACAGCAAGGAAATGAGTGAGCTACTCAAGTCCCAATATGACTCAGTTTTTAGCAAGCCGCTAACCAACTGAGAGTCGAAGATCAAAATTATTTTTTTATGAGAGAGCCACAAAATTTGATTAACACAAGCCTAACCATGTTATCCTGACGCCAAATGACTTCAAACAGGCGATAAATGACATGCCCATGCACTCTGCCCCAGGGCCAGACTCATGGAACCTGTGTTCATCAAGAACTGCAAGAAGCCCCTATCACGAGCCTTTTCCATCCTATGGAGAGGGAGCATGGACACGGGGTCGTCCCACAGTTGCTAAAAACAACAGACATACCCCCACTCCACAAAGGGGGCAGTAAAGCAACAGCAAAGAACTACAGACCAATAGCACTAAAAACCCATATCATAAAAATCTTTGAAAGGGTCCTAAGAAGCAAGATCACCACCCATCTAGAAACCCATCAGTTACACAACCCAGGGCAACATGGGTTTAGAACAGGTTGCCCCTGTCCTGTCTCAACTATTGGATCACAAACGACAAGGTCCTAAATGCACTAAAAACAAAAAGAATGCGGAGTAATATTTTACAGACTTTTCAAAAGCCTTCGACAAGTGTGACCATGGCGTAATAGCGCACAAAATGCGTCCTAAAGGAATAACAGGAAAAGTCGGTCGATGGATCTATAATTTCCTCACTAACAGAACACAGAGAGTAGTCGTCAACAGAGTAAAGTCCGAGCAGCAACGGTGAAAAGCTCTTTTTCCACAAGGCACAGTACTCGCTCCCATCTTGTTTCCTCATCCTCATATCCGACATAGACAAGGATGTCAGCCACAGCACCGTGTCTTCCTTTGCAGATGACACCCGAATCTGCATGACAGTGTCTTCCATTGCAGACACTACAAAGCTCCAGGGGGACATCAACCAAATCTTTCAGTGGGCTGCAGAAAACAATATGAAGTTCAACGATGAGAAATTTCAATTACTCAGATATGGTAAACATGAGGAAATTAAATCTTCATCAAGTACAAAACAAATTCTGGGCCACAAAATAGAGCGAAACACCAACTTCAAAACCTGGAGTGATCATGTCGGAGATCTCACCTTCAAGGACCATAACAATGTATCAATCGCATCTGCTAGAAAAAAAGACAGGGAAGGATAATGAGAACCTTCAAACTAGGGAGGCCCAAACCCATGATGACACTCTTCAGGTCACTTGTTCTATCTAGGCTGGAATATTGCTGCACACTAACACACCTTTCAAGCAGGTGAAATTGCCGACCTAGAAAATGTACAGAGAACTTTCACGGCACGCATAATGGAGATAAAACACCTCAATTATTGGGAGCACTTGAGGTTCCTAAACCTGTATTCCCTGGAACGCAGGAGGGAGAGATACATGATTATATACACCTGGAAAATCCTAGAGGGACTAGTACCGAACTTGCACACGAAAATCACTCACTACGAAAGCAAAAGACTTGGCAGACGATGCTTCATCCCCCCAATGAAAAGCAGGGGTGTCACTAGCACGTTAAGAGACCATACAATAAGTGTCAGGGGCCCGAGACTGTTCAACTGCCTCCCAGCACACAGACCCCTGGCAGTCTTCAAGCTGGCACTGGACAAGCACCTAAAGTCAGTTCCGGATCAGGCGAGCTGTGGCTCGTACGTTGGTTTGCGTGCAGCCAGCAGCAACAGCCTGGTTGATCAGGCTCTGATCCACCAGGAAGCCTGGTCACAGACCGGACCGCTGGGGCGTTGACCCCCGGAACTCTCTCCAGGTAAACTCCAGGTAATGGCATTCAGGATGGCGAGTTGTACGGAGTAGCATTGATCGGAGCACGTAGATTTTTTGTGAAACTGCTCTCAGCAACGGTTTATGAGTCGTTGGTCAACCGTTTTCAGGACGTAAGTCTTGATGCAACACCAGCTGTGCGTGTGAGGATGATCGATGTATCCAGACATTATACATGGATTAAACTGCGTAATGTCCCCTTTGAGGCTGATGAGACAGATATCAGAAAAGTTTTTGAGGAGTACGGAACTGTTCATTTGGCCCAGCATGGTAAGTGGGTGACGGGTGCCTACACAGGTCTGCCGGAGGGCACTTTTAACCTAAAAATGACATTGCGACACCCCATACCGTCTTACGTGTACCTAAAGGAATTCAGGACACAGGTCACGGTGTCATACGCCGGGCAAAGGCGTACATGCCGTGTGGGAAGCGGCAACGAGCTCCTGGCCCAGGCGCAGAGACTTCCACTTCTACACCGGGGGAAGCAGGTGATGATCAATGACGTGAAGGAGGGCATGGTCGTCTATGGAGCGAGATAGTGGATGAGGCGCATAAGGCTGGGGGAGAGGGTGAGGCCCTTGACCAGTTACCTGGCCCAGAGACACTTCCAGTGGATCGGGTTGAGCAAAAAGTACAGGAGGAAGTGTTGGAAATTGAGGAGGAATTAGCCGAGGTTCTGAAGTCCTTGTCACCGCCTGAGGAGGTGGCTGCTCCTGGAAAGGTGGTAGAAGACGAGTTGAAGGCTGTGGTGCATCAACAACAGAACTATTCAGACGATGGGAGTGACAGCGTGACTGAGGTGTCACCGAGATCATTGCCACTGTGTACAGTGGAGGTTGAGGTACATTGTGAGGCATCCCCAGACCAAGCCATGGAGGATGCGCCCTGTCACAAGAGAGCCGCTGCGTCGGATTCAGATGATGTCCTAATGCCAGCGCAGCGGACTTGGAAGCAAATATGGGCAGAAGGTGAAGGTAGTGGTGACCATGACAGGAGGCACCGAAAGAAGGGGGGGGAGAGAGGGAAGTGTGCAGGTGACAAGTGGTCCCACACGTTCTGGTGCCCATCGGAAGAGTGAAGAGAGGAGGCAGGGGTGGAAACTTTAATAGGCCTCTGGTGTATGACAGTAAACGTTAATGGTTTGTGTAATAGTGTAAAGAGAGAATGGTTTCGAATGTTTCTGAATAAATTTAGAGTGGATGTTGTGTTCCTTCAGGAGCATAATTTTAAGGAGGGTAGGGTGTTGGAGATGGAGGGGTTTCGGGTGGTAATCCTGCCATCTGCCCGTTTGAAAGGAGGGGTGGGTATATTAATTAGGGAGGCGAGCCCATTTGTTTTGCAGAGAAGTGAGGGGGGGAGGGGGAAGGGTGTTGCGCGTAGGGAGGTAACATATCGTTTTCTGCATGGCATACTACCGTCGGGGGAGGTACTAAGAACCAGAGGGGTAATTCTGGGCGGAAGGTGTGGAATCTGTGGGGAGGATGAGACGACATTCCATGCAGTATACTTTTGTGGGGGACTGGAGGGTGTTAGGTATTGGTTAAGTAGGGTTGTACATGGGGTGGGGGGCCGAGGGGTGTCGGTTCTGCATGCACTAAGCCTAGATGTGGGAGGGTTCGATGAGAGTGTTATAAGAGCTTTGGATTATATAATAGTGGATTATATATATATATATCGTGGGTGATGAGGGGGAGGGGGATTGTGAGGTGCAGAGGTGGGTACTAGCAGTAAAAGTTTATCGTACGATGTGTCGTAATAGAGAACTGTATGGGAAGAGGTGGGAGAAGGATTTTTCGGAAGGGTATAGAATGTTAACGTTAGGGTTTCTCATGAATCTACGACTTGGGCTGAGTGAGTTGGGGGGGGGGTTGGGAATTACATACGAGAAGGGGGAATTCAGGGGGACACAGTGGGGTCGCCTCCTGGGGAGGGGTGAGAGTTAGGTGTATGTGGGTATAGAAGGTGTAGATGTGTGGCATAAGCGTATGTAGCATGCAAGTGGGCACAGAAAGCAAAGGTGATATCAAGTAATTACGTAGTAACGAATGGAGAATTCTGTGTTTGATGTGTCAGGGTCGTCATGACCTTCTTCATGTATTAAGTGTGAATGGTGTCAAGATTATAGGTGTAAGACCTTGAAGAGCTTTTTGGCTTATGTAGAGTGTGCGTTTATAGCCTTTATTGGGCATATTTCATGTGCGATAATCGTATCGCGATGAGAGGTTATTTAAATTATGTTGTTTGTGTTTAGAGTTGGGGTTTTTAGCGAGTGTACTGACTTTATTTTAGCATTATATAATGTGCTCATCCAGTTGATGAGAGATGGAACGTTAATGACTTCCATAAATTTGTAATGCCTCGTTAAAAATTGTAATGGGAGAGTATGGCTTAGTCTCTTACTTTATATAATGTAGCTCAGCCGGTGGAGAGAGGCTGTATTAATATTTAGTCATATTTATTAATATTTATTTAGTATAAGTGTGAGGTTTAGGATTTTCATTTTTTTTTAATGCTTAAAGAGGGATTGTACTGAGGCAAGTATGTATGTTTTTAGGTAATTCTTAATGTATAGGGGTTAATTTTGGGAAGTGCATGTATTTTATTTTTTTTTTTAACTGAGATTGTGATGTAGGTTATTCCTCTGATTATCTACTGTGAAGGTTGTGAACCTTTGTCATATGTCAGTCATAGTATGTTAACTATACAAATCTGAAAGGTTTATATAGTTTATATTTTATATAGTCTATATAGTTATATAGTTTATATTGTTTATATTATAGTAGTATGTATTATGGAAAAATTTGTGAGTGTATATGGGTAACCTCTTTTATGTCAATTACAATGTGTTGTTAAAACTTTTTAGTGTATGTTGTGTAGGATTGAGGATCCTACTGTACCTGTGGAAATTTATTTGGTCCAAATAGTTCCACAGCTCAGATCCAGCATGGCCGTCGGGTCGGCTGAGCCGGGCGGCCCTTAAACCCTCCCAAACAAAGCATTCTCTGGTTGGCGGTGCTGGTAAGCTTATTTAATTTATAGATTTACTCTCAGGGAAGAGTCGGTAATTTTACTGGTAGAACACTAATATTATCGTTTATCTAAGGCATCTGTAATAATGTAAAGTAACCTAAGACCTTAACATAGGTAGTAATAGGCCGATAATGTAGGCAAGCACTAGGAGTAGTTAGCTAGGGGGAACTGCATCCCTAGTTTGAACGAAGAGACGAAGGGTCTGGAAGGGAGACCAGCTTCGCTCTTCTTATGGACAGACACCAACTGGACAAGACGGGCCGTGATCAGCAGATGGCGCCCCCACGTGTCATCACATCTGAGACCTGGGTAAATCTGGTAGTGGCATCCTCGATTACCGTAATACCTCCTCCGATCAGCCCATACAGTAAGACAGAGATCTACACACTTTTCCCGTGGGTTTCTGGCCAGTGTCTTGAAGAGATCGTGAGTGAGTTTAACTGCGGGCACGTGTGCAACAGAGAGGTGCAATGCCCAGTAATTACCAGTGTCTCAAGCCATCCTGAAGCTAGTGTCTGAGTCTGCATAGTTAACTAGGGATTACATACACTCTGGATATAGATTCTGAGTGGCCATGCAGGACATCTAATTAACATTGAATATTGCAGGAATTAATGCTCCCGGTTCATGTTGTTTCGTGAGGGGGAGTCCAAAGGGCTAAGGCTAGCTTAGTGAAGTTGAAGATCAGGATATAATGCTGCAACACCAAGTAAGTTAGTCCTTTATTATGCATGCAGGGAGGTTTGTTGTGCAATACCAATTCATTTGGGAAAATCTGTCCTAATAAGCCACTTGTGAGGGCGGAGGTAACCCACCTCAAGCTCGGTGACACCAACAGAGTTTTGCCAGGTAGGCGACTCATGTGGAGCAGTCCCACCAACAAATTTTCACAAAAGTGGTCCTCGAAAACCGTGGAATTGGAATAGCTAGGTTTTAAGCTATCATAGCTAAAGGCCACAGTTAGGAAGCCAGTTTTACAGAGTTAGGTTAAGCTATCATAGCAGGCCACAGTTAGGAAGCCAGTTTAAAAAAAAGTTAGGTTAAGTTAGCACACCTAAGGTCAAAGTTACACAAGAGCTAGGCCAAACCTGACTATACCACTAGAAGTGTTTATTGCAGTAATTTACAGGCAGGCCAGGTAGGCTAGAGAAGCTTGAGAATTTAATTATTTACAGTGATTACAAGTATCCAGAGTAGGAGACATGTGTGTTAATTACTTACATGGATTTGCAAGTAGCCACAGTTAGGCCTAGCTTGTGCAAATTTTACAAAGGTTATAGTAGCTAGGACAGATTTAACCTATTTATTATTTACAGGGAGTTATATAGCCAGGTTCAAGTATAGCACACTAGTCTAGGTTAGAATTACCTATCCAACCATCCACGCTAAGAACAGAGTAAGCTGGGCACGAGGCAAAGCTGGTTTCATACATTATTTATTTACTGTTTCACAAGTTTAATTGTTGAATTTTACTTGTGTTAACCAAGTGATTTTAATTTGTATACTGTCCACCCTTTTATTGTGTGATTTTCATCGTCTTTGATTCATGTTAATGTGGATATGTGAATTATCTAACTAGGTTAAGTCATGTAATTATTTGCTGGCATTGTTACAGTTAAGTGCTAGATAAGCTTCACAATCGATACACATTTGATTGTGGAGGTATTTTGGAGAGCATAACAGTGTACATTTTGATTCAACATAGAGTCAATATAACAAAGGGAATTGTTTAAGCTTGTTGAAAGAAGCCTTAAGAACTCGTTCATTCTTACTCACACCGTGACGTGCTGTGGGTTGACTGGGTAAAGTACAATAAATGTCAACACTCCACATTAAACTTCGACACAATGGCAGATGGGGGTTCAGAGAGTCTGGTTCAGTGTTAAACAAAATTAAGACGATCAGGAGCAGCATACATAAGGGCATCTGAACAGAATATTAACAGTCAAGGCAACCTGGCCAACGCAGTAATGTAGACTGCGATGATTTTAGACTGCATGAAGGAGTTTGGGAAAAATGGGAACCTAAGAACACATCTCGCAGCATATACAACAGGGCTATTGAGGATGAGGAATCCCAGGGAAGTCTTCAGCAGGCTATGGAATGAATTCGATAAGGATGATTAATTTCATCAGGAAATGAATAAGTACAAAGATAAGTTAAAGTACATAAAGGCTAGAATTCCGAAGGGTGGGTTGAACACCGCAGTACCCAAACAACACACACCTGTCAATATGTTCCCAAGTGCCCCCAGTTGAATTTGCCAACGTTCGACGGAACCTTAACAGAGTACATTGCATTCCTGGATCAGTTTAGAGCCCAGATAGATGACGAAACGATTGTCAGATGCCGTCAAGTTTGCAGTATTTACTTCGCAGCTCAAGATAACCTTTAGGACCGGTCCGGCACTACCAGATTACGTGACACTAATTACCAACATGCAAAGACCAATTAGAAGACATTTGGCAACACTGAGAGATCAAGTAGCTATACTTATCGTTGTTTGGATCTAGAGCTTGCCGACATAGACCGATAAAGTAAGCCTAGAGAAGTTCCGATTGAGATTTATGACTTGTACAAACAGTTCAGGAGATTTCATGATGAAATGATTCAGAATGGGACCTTAGCCAGGTGATTCATAGGAAAACGGCTAGCACTGACATGCATGAGTACGACTTAAAATATCGGACGAATCGTTCACGATAAAACAAATTATTGAAGGGTTGGGGATCTCATATCTCACCTGAGTGTAGTCAGGGGGGAGAAATTACTCTCCCAAGGAGAAGTCGGACAACTTCCCCAACATTCGAGAAATAGCCTAAACCACCTCCTACTAAGGTAGGCACGTTATTATGGCCCAGGGCGGAGTCCCTTCCACCACATGGCCAAAGGGAGAAGCCACTAAAAGCGGCCATATGAGACGTGCGTGTTTTGGTGACGAAAAACACTCTAGTTCAGTGTTCAAGCTCACCACCTATAACCTACGGGTTCAACGACTAAGGAGTTTTGAGACTTGTTTCAAGTGTTGTGAGAACATTTTGCCATGGACTGTAACACGGGGGGTAGGTTGAGTGGCCAGCTCAGGGAGTGTCGGGGCTGCTGGAAAGGAAACTACCACAAGTGCACTGTGTCACCTAATGATGCCGAATAGCACAATTAAGGAGAGCAAACCGCAAGAAAGGCAGAGGAGCACAAGAACAAGTCGGAAGTAGCGAAGAGTGTGGTGAGTACGGCCCGAGAATTTTGTTCTGGTGAGCAGTTCAAGCTCGGGTGGCCTTGCCCACATAATGGCGGTGGTCGCGAATGGAAGAAAGTCCCTGAAACGAACCCGTTTGTTCTTTTCGACAGTGGGCACAGAGATCCTTCATAGCTGTATAAAGTCAAGCAACTAGGCTGAAGCTGGAGACCGTTTGGTACAGTTGACATGAAGGTTTGAAGGGTTTGTTGGGAAAGTCCCACGCGAGGTCAAATCCAGTAGTCAATGTGACGTCAGGTTAGCCGGGGCATCGACGGGAAATATCAGCCTTGATGGTGAAGAGTCTGCCCAATATCCTTACCACTAGGGGACTGGCTCCGCATCAAACTTTTTGGAGGGAGTTGGGTGTGAGAATCTACGGAACCAGACATTGCTACAGAACAATGTTAGTAATGGAGGCATCTTGGTAGGGAGGGGATTACATAGACGAGTCGTGACTACGAGAAGGGTTATCAAGGAGGGTGTGGGCCTGTACAGGACTCCACGGGTACATCGTAGAGGCAGAGTACCAGCTCACTTCCCACGACCCGTAAAGGAGGGCTCTGGTATTACAGCGACTGAGGGCTGTACGTGGTTGATGTGGATTGGTGTGCACGAAGGTCTATCATAGGCCCAGTAGGCATATTCCGATCAGTGACCGTCCATATAAACTATGGACCCTGGATGTAGGATAGGGATTAAAGGTGACCGCCGCGCCCCCCGAACATGAAGAGACGTATCGAGATTACTGAACCATGTGCAGTTCAGGGACCAGAACAGTATTGGGTGCACTCCCACGGAAACCGGGCCACCCAACGCTGCCCACGAATTTCAAGAGGGCACGTGGTCATTAATTCATTGTGAACAGCCTGAACTCAAGAAGGGTCTGGTGGGGAAATATGATAAGCGGAGAGCGAGATTAATGAACAGCTGGCCCTTGGTTCATTGAGAAAGTCCCATGGCGCTGCGCGGCTGGGGAAAACACCCATTATCTTCCACACATTGCAGTCACCAAGGAGTCGTAACGCACTTCCCATCAGAGTAGTCTTCAACTGCAGCTCGCAGGCGAGTCCCCCGAGAAGCCATCGATGAAACGACTGTCTTCTCACAAGGGCCCTCCCTGACGCAAAATTACAGATGTGTTGTTGATATTTCAGACAGAACAGTACGCCTATCAGCATACATAGCAAAGCCTTCCTACTTATTTGGGTGCAGCCACAGGACAGGGGACTACACAAGGTTCTTTCCCATGTGGTTGGCTAACAGGGAGGTGCCCAAGCAAGGTAATGATACCTCTAGATAAGGCAGGTGTTGTTTGGTACCCACTAGTTCACCATTCCTCTTTACAGGCTACCATGACTACCACCTTTGTGAAGTGTAACAGCCCGCTTAAAAGAATTACCGAAACCCTATTTTTGTTAGACACATGCCCAAGGTACCACCTCAGATGAAAGGCTGTTGATGGACATTTACCGAGTCTAATCAGTAGATCTCTCGGTCTAACATGCCATTGAGAGAATGGTGACAAACAATCCAACGAGTCCTGAGTTAACATCGTGTTGGACTGGAGTTGGAAATCAGGAAGTACAGACTTAGGCTAAAGAGGATCCCCCCCCCCCTTTTGAAAAAAAATGGGGAAGTGAACTGACCAGAGTCTTGCTGATCAAAGTGCAGACATGCCTTCGATCCTGTTGGGTATTGTTTGACACTCCATCACCATTCGAGGGATGATGCTAGTGCAACAGACCGGAGCCTGAACCAAGTGGGGACGACCCACAGCCAGAAAACATCTGCCAGGATTGGGATCTGGTAACAAAACCTACGTAAAATTGCACAAGTTCACATTCCCAGTCCATCGGTGCACTGGGCAGGATTATGACTTGCACGTCTTCATGATGCCTCCTCCAGGCCTATGGGGCAGTACATATTTGGTGGCCGTGGACCAGTCAAGTCTGTTCACCAGTCGTGGCGTGGGAGACAACCCCTGAAGGATTGCTCATCCCAAAGCTAGAGCTTACGGTGATGTTGCTGGGAGCAAGACTGGGTAAGTTCGTAGAGAGGTGTTAAGTTTAAATCTGAGGGTGACACACACATATTATGGACAGACTCGGGAGGTTGGCCTTACAGTGGGTCCAGAATTACAGGTCCTAAGCCTCCCCTAATGTCAGAATCGGGTAAAGGAGATACGGAACTACAGTCAACGACAACAAATCTATCTGTATGGCCCCTACAGATCAAAAACCCATCCGACCTGATAAGCCGAGGTTGACACACAGAAAGCTGAGTTAAAAGCGAGATTATGGTTCAAAGAAGGCCCAACTGTTACCGGCAAGGGACTGCTGGCCTGAGCAGAATTCGTGGAGACAAACCAGCAAAGCAAATACATTTTTTTATTTTTTGCGGAGAACCGACACTGTGAATTATTTGACCCCAGTGCGCTACTTTCCTCGTGGAGAAAACTTATAGGAGTCACGAAATGATATTTCGATTGTGAGGAAGCTGCATGACAAGGTAAGCCAAGGTCGTCAGTTGTCTCTCGTTGGGTCCAAGAATATTTGGATCAGGCAGTACCAAAGGTGAGAGGTTTTCCAGGAGTGCTGGAAGTACTTGCAACCCGCAGCAGGTTATGGCCAGGATGCGTGTCCAACGATGACGACTCAGGAACAGCAAAATTGGTCACTCATTGGGATTTTCCGCTAGATCATGCGGGGCTAATAAAGATACAGGGAAAGAACACAAAAACTCGGAAGGCTCAGCTATGGGGCGAAACAATTCCCGTGTTGCTGGAATAGGAGGGATGGTCCGACAAGATCTATTGATACAAGATGCCCATCAGAGGACCTTACATGGGGGTTTAGAGAATACCCTCACACTGCCTACGTCAGATTACTGGGTATTGAAGGGTCGAGCTGCCGTCAAAAGGTGCTTAAAGAGTTGCAATACGTCCTGCCGGCGGTAGTGACGGGAAGAACCCTACCATAACCCAGGTCCACCACCCGCTGCCTCATGAGCGCGTACATAGTGACAGGCCCATTTTGAGACTGTAGGACTAGATCTATACTGGTGCTATCACATTTGAAGGACCCGGAGAACGAGCAGAGGGGCATCTCATAAAGTATATGTCGCCCTGTTTACTTGTGCCACTACTCGAGCGGTGGCATTTGGAGTTGGCAAAATATACAACAAGACCTTCGTGAAGTTTGTTTCAGAGGTGTTATGCCAGATTCCTCGTGCCCGCGATTGATTAACTCGACAATGGCACAAGCTTTAGGCGGCCGAAAAGTTTTCAGGAATCTATAGGGACAACGGAGAAGTACAGAAAACCACCTGAAGAGAAATAGAGTGCAGTGGAGGTCATAGCTCCCAGGCGCCCTGGCAAGGGGGATTTTATGAACGCATGGTGGTCACAGTCAAAAGGTCATTCGGGAAGGTCGTTAGCACGGTGCAGGAGGGGTGAGCTGTGATGAACTGAGGACAGTTAGCTGAGATAGAGTCAATAGTTAATAACAGAACCTCTGACCTACATACAAAATGGGATTGACGAGCAAGAACGCTCTCACCGCCCAGCATCACATGCTGTTTGAAAAGGATTGAGCCCTTCCCTGCAAATTTTGAGTCAGTCTTCCAAGGAGCTGGATTATTAATGGGCCAGATGGTCCCCCCATCAATGACAACTGCACATGGAGTCACAACAAAACAGGTGAACATCCTTGACAAATGGAAACCCAGTGTGGCGCAGGATTATTTGACAACCTTGCGGGAACATTTCTATGGGTGGCCCCCGACCCCGAGCAAATAATATTATGCTAAGTGAAGGGACCTGGTGCTAGTGGAATCCGTAGGTTGCCTAGGGCATACAGCCTCTTGGCCTGGTAGTGTCAACCCACCGCAGACAAGGCTGGGCGGTGAGAATGGGTGATAGTGAAATGAACGGTGTCGAGACTATAAGACTCCATCAACATGCTTTTACCTCTCGAGGTCCCAACAGGTGGGACCGGACATGAGAAATTAGACCAAGGGTTGAGCGAGCTGAGCGTGGCCGGACGACCCGTCCGAACGGCGCACAAGTGCCTTGGCCCACGGGGGGTCCTGCGGGAGGCAGACTTGTATCTATACTAGCATCACCCTACCTTCGCAGCCGGTGGGAGGATGTGGAAATTTATTTGGTCCCAAATAGTTTCCACCACAGCTCAGAATCCAGCATGGCCCGTCGTGTCGGCTGAGCTGGGCGGCCTTAAACCTCCCAAACAAAGCATTCTCTGGTTGGCGGATGTTTGGTAAGCTTATATTAAATTATAGATTTACTCATCTGGGAAGAGGTAAAAAAAAAGGTTTGTTAGTTTTTTACTGGTAGTACACTAATAATAGGTTTTACTAAGGCAACTGTAGATATGATAAAGTAGACCTAAGACCTTAACATAGTTTAAGAATAGCCTATAATGTAGGCAAACACTAGGATAAGTTAGCTAGGGAGAACTGGGCCAAAAAAGCCACAAAGCTCCGTATTTGAACGAGAGAAACGAGGTCTGGAAGGGAGACCATCTCGCTCGTTCTTACGACAGACACCAACTGAACAAGACTGTGCCATGATCAGCAGAACATGCGCCCCCACGTGTCTTCGACAACTGAGACTGGGAAATCTGTAGAGGCACCTTGAGTGTACCTAGATGACCTCCTCCATCAGCCATACAGTAAGACAAGATCATCACTTTTTCCCTTTGGGTCTGCCATGCTTGGGAGATCGTGATGAGTTTAACTGTGGCACCGTGTGCAACAGAGTTTTTTGGGGGGGGGGGGTGCATGCCCAGTAAGTACCAGTGTCTCAGAGCTGACTGAAGCTAGTGTATGAGTCTGCATAGTATACTAGGGGATACATACCCTCTTGCATATAGATTTTCGGTGCAGGCAGGACACTAATTAATGATTGAATATTGCAGGATTAATGCTCCTGGTTGCACGTGGGTTTCTGAGGGGGAGTCCAAGGGGCTAAGGCTAGCTTAGTGAGGAGTGAATAGCAGATATAGGCTGCAAACACCAAGTAAGTTAAGTCCTTTATACGTGCATGCAGGCAAGGTTTTTTGCAATACCAATCATTTGTGAAAATCTGTCCTATAAGCCACTTGTGAGGCTGAGGTACCCACCTCAGAGCTCGGTGTCAACAGAGTTTGCCAGGGTAGGCGACTCACTTGGAGGCAGTCCACACAAATTTTCACAGTACCCATTTTATATCTTTTTATTTAATATTAAGCCATAAAGTTTTTAAATAAAATAAAAAAAAACTCTGTAATAAGCTCTTCCCACACTGAACATAATGTTGAGAGCTAAATTTAGTGTATTAGAAAGAAAAATAGACAGAAAATCAAATCAAATAAAAAACAATAAGATAATATGTTTCAAATAGCTATAATTGGCTTTAAAAACATCATACTAAAATGTGATTTTCACCAAAATGTTGCCAGATTCTTAAGTTCTAGACACATATACAACAAATCACCAAGAAAATCTCTAAGACTGTAGGCATACTATCAAAGATACGGTACTACGTTCAACAAACAGCTCTCCTGGCACTGTACCATTCACTCATATACCCTTATCTCACATATGGAATTTGTGCATGGGGATCAACAATATTAAATCACCTAATAACCCAGCAGTCAGCAGTCAGAATGACAACAAATTCCCACTCCCGACAGCATACTCCACCAATTTTCAAAAGTCTAAATCTGCTCACCATTAACAACATCCATACTTATTCATGTGCCTACTACATACACAGAACAATACACGTAAATATAAACTCTCCACTCAAACTTCTCTTCACCAACCTTAACAGGACACATGACAATAATACAAGACACATCTCTTTTTGATGTACCCCGTGTCCATATCACACTGTAAAAACTCTATGCCCATAAACGGTCCCAAAATATGGAATTTATTACCAGAAGATACTAAAGTAACCCGGTCTGAAAATCAATTTAAGATTCTTCTCAAAAGCTATTTAATCACCTTAGACTAAATGCTCAATACTCAGTATTCCCATACTCAATACACATTCCCATATCATAATTTCAATAATTATTTTTGCACCTATTATCCATTGTCGACAGGAATAGCATTCGCTGCCTGACCACGGTAGAGTGCGGTTGTGCTCTGCACCCGTCTGCTGTGTGTAGGCGAGCTCCCTTGTCAGTTACCTGGCTGCAGCGGTGTGAAGTGGTGCTGTCACGCCTCTGTTAACAACATAGGTGCACTGTGATTGTCAAGATGGCGGTTAGTCTGAGACGCCGGATAAATACTGTAGGCATTGAGCTACTTAAAGGAACGATAACGCCTAGTTCTGCGCAAGTCTTATTGCCAAAGATCATCCGGGAGACATATGGCATACAAGATAGTGACTTGCATGGTGTAGCATTAAACGGAGGCCAAAGAATTTTCGTCAAACTGCTATCAGCTACGGTTTATGAATCGTTAGTCACCAGGTTTCAGGACGTAAGTCTTAGCATCACACCAGCTGTCAGTGTAAGAATGACAGATGTTTCACGGCATTATATGTGGATCAAGTTACACAACGTTCCCTTTGAGGCAGACGAGGCGGATATAAGGAAAGTTTTTGAGACATATGGGACGGTGCATTATGCTCAACATGGTACGTGGGCGGCAGGTGCCTATGCTGGTTTTCCAGAGGGTTCTTTCAACCTCAAAATGACTTTGAGGCACCCAATACAGTCCTATGTGTATCTACAAGATTTCAGGACACAGGTAATGGTAATGTACCCAGAACAACGACGTACATGCCGCCTATGTGGTGAGTATGATCACATAGCGGCGACCTGTGACAAGCGAAGACGTGTGCCTGGTCCTGTGGTGGACGTCGCAGCCCCTGCTTCAAAGGTGGCAGGTGAGAAACAAACATCGGATGGAGGGCGTGGTGTTTTGTGGAGCGAGATAGTGGATCGGGCACACAGGACTGGCAGTGAGTTGGAGTCCCTCCCCCAGCTGCCTGATCAGGTATCGTCTCCTGTGGATAAGGAGGAGCAGCAATTACAGGAGAAGGTTCTTGAGATTGAGGAGGTGTTGAAGACTTTGTCACCGCCAGAGAGGGACATTACATCTGAGCATGGTGTCATCAGAGAGTCGTCGCTTCCAGAAAGTCGGAGACATGATAATTTGGGACGTGATGGTGGTTTGGAGTCGTCCGTTGAATCATTAAACCATTCTCAGGTAGAGGTGGAGGTTCATCGAGAGGCAACATCTGACCAAGAAATGTGTAAGATGGTCACGAGAAAGAGGGCGGCTATGTCAGATTCTGATGACGTTCTTACGCCTGCACAAAGGCCTGGGAAACAGACTGAGGTGAAGTGTGAAGGTAGTGGAGTAGGTGGTGGTAGCCATCATAGGAGGCACCGGAAGAAGGGGGGAGGGAAAGAGAGCACTCTGAAGGTGTCAAACTTAAATTCGAGCTCTGGAGTTGTAAAGAGTGATGAGAGGAGGCAGGGGTGGAAACTTTAATAGGCCTTAGGTGTATGTCTGTAAATGTTAATGGGTTATGTAGCGGTATGAAGAGAGATTGGTTTCGTAATTTCCTGAATAAATCTAGAGTGGATGTTGTGTTCCTGCAGGAGCACAATTTTAAAGAGGGTAGGGTGTTGGAGGTGGCAGGATTTCGAGTAGTTACCCTGCCATCTCCCCATCTAAAAGGTGGTGTGGGAATTTTAATAAGGGAGACGAGCCCGTTTGTTTGCAGAGAAGCGAGGGAGGAGGGGGAGGGAGGGTGTTGTGTGTGGATGGGTGGTGATGGGTAAGCGTGTGTCTTTTGTGAGTGTGAATGCCCGGCAGAAAACAACATAAAGGTAAAGAATGATTTTGTGTGTGAGGATCTTGTGTTTTTTCTAAGTGCACTGCCAGACGGTGGCAATAGTTTGGTGGGGACTGGAATAGTGTAATCAGGGTGGCTGATGTGGACCCAAAAGGGGCTGGATATATGTCTGTGGCTCTTAGGATTTATTAAGGGATGTTAGGTTACGTGATGCCTTCGGGGGGGGGCGGTGTGGGAGACTGATATACGTTTGTTAGGAGTGGATATGCTGCGAGACTAAGTGTACCTCTCTCAGGGAATGGATGTGAAATCTTTCAGTACTGTTAAGGCTACAATGTCAGATCATAGGGCAGTGGTGGTGAAGGTTGGGTGGGGGACGCTCGCGGACATATATAGAAGTGTTTGGAAATTAAATATAAGTGTGTTAGGTGATGAGGAGGGGTTGGAGGGGTTTTCAGTCCTATGGAGGGAGCTTAGTGTGGAAGAACAGGGAGTGGAGACATTGTGACATGGTGGGATAGTGTTGCAAAGGAAAGGATAAGAAAGTTTTATGTGAGAGAAGGAAAACGTATTAATAATTTTAAAATATGGACTGGCTAACTATTTAGAGGATAGGTTAAAGGTTGCTATGGGCGGGGGGGTGGGTGGGAATAATTTTCCTATGGATGAAATAGCTGAAATAAAGGGGAGGTTTGAGGGTGTTGCAAAATGAAAGGTTTCAAGCTCTAAGGGTGCAGGCAGGGGTGGAAGAAGTGCTTTGGGGCGACAAGCCGTCAGCGTGTGTTTTGCGGCATCGAAAGCAAAGGCAGGCGGTGACAGTTATCCCATGTTTAGAGGTAACAGAGATGGCTGGGAATTATAGAGCAGGGCAGGAGATACGAACCACGAAGGGGATGTGTGCGTATGCGGAGGCTTGGTACGAGAAGTACTGGAACAGTGGGGGGGTGGGTGACATGGCGTTGGGTAAGGTGTGTACATATGTGACGTGTAATTTAGGAAATAGTGATAGAAAAGCTTTAGGTGGGACTATTACTGCAGAGGAAATAGAGAATGCGTTAAGGGGAATGAGGAAGGGGAAAGCGCCGGGTATTGACGGTCTCCCAGTAGAATTTTATTTACAACATTGGACGTTAATGAGGGGATTTATAGTTAGGTTATTTAATCATATGAAGGAGAAGGGTAAGTTGGGGGAGAAGCAGGTAACAGCAGTTGTAGTGTTGGTCCCGAAGGCCAAGGGGCAGCCCACCCTTCAGGAGTACTGAGCCATATCACTAATGTGTGCAGACTATAAGGTGTTTGCAAAAATTTTAGGTAATAGGTTCAAATGTGTTGTAGGAAGGGTCGTGTCAAAATCTCAGTTTGGGTTGCCGGGAAGGTCGATGATTGAAGGACATGGGATACTGAGAAGTTTTGTGGAAGCTAAGGGTGGGGGTGAACGGGCGGCTTTGCTGGCTGTAGATTGGCAGGGAGCATATGATAGAGTGGAAAGGGGAGCTTTGCAGGTTATACTTAGGAGACAGGGTTTTGGGGAGGAAATAGTCGAGTGGGTAAATACGTTATACAAGGGGGCAAAAAAGAGGATACAGATTAATGGGTGTATGGGGAGGGATATTGCAATGGGTAGAGGCCTTAGAGAGGGATGCCCCATGTCCCAAATATTGTTTGCGTGTGTCCAGGACCCCTTTTACAGAATGGTTGACCACAGCTTATGTACGCCATGTGAGGGAAGTGTGGGGGGTGGGAGGGCCTGGCCGGGTTTATTGGATATGTTGACGACACCACTGTTCTCATTCGTGAAGGGATGTCAATGGGAGTGTTGGAAGAGGTTGTGCAATTATTAGGAAGTGCCACGGGTATGCAGGTAAATAGTGCGATATCAAGGTGCATGGGGTTTGGGTTCTTGGATGGGGGGTGTGGGGGAGATGTAATGTTGTTAAAAGAATGGGCGATGTCTTTAAAGATTTGTGGTATTATTTATAAGGATGACATGGTTGCGGCGCGAGGAAAACCCGGATAAGTTATTGGAAAGGATCGTGGATGTCTAGGTGTTCTGAGACCCCAGCACCTAACTCTTATACAGCGAGTGATAGTTGTAAACATTTTTATTGTATAGTAAGATTTGGCATGTGCAGCTGTGTTCCCAATTACAGGACAGCGATTGCGGGAATTCTAAGACGGGTGTACAAATTTTTGTGGGGTTCACGTTGTGATTGGTTACGGAGGGAAGTTGTAATGTTACCTGTAAGTCAGGTGGGTTGGTGTTGATGGATTTGAGATGGAGGGCTAAATGTGTGTTTATTAAATGGGAAGTGTTGCGTGAGGGTGTGAACGCAGGGCAGTTGGGAAGGATACATGACAGGCTGGGTGTGTGGTATCAAGGAATGGAGTTTGAGGGAATGCAAAATCATTTTGAGGGCTGTGATGTTGTTAGGGAACTGAGAAAGGTTCGTATAAGGGTTTTGTGTAGGTTTTCTTGTAGGTAGGTGCGTTATCCCAGTTGAGGGTTTGTTCCCCATGTATGCGTGGAAGAGTATTTGGTTTAGATTTAGTAAAATGAAGTTAAACCCTCGGCGTGTGAGGTGATGTTTCGTTTCCTGCATGGGATCCTGCCGTCTGGTGAGATACTACAAACAGACAGGTTGTAGAGGGTGGGGGGTGTGGTATCTGTGGAGGGGATGAGACTAGCGTTCCATGTAGTTTACTTTTGTGAAGGGCTAGAGGAGGTTAGGTGCTGGTTAAGTAGGTTGGTACAGAGGGGTGGGGGGCTGTGGGGTGTCGGTTCTGCGTGCTTTAAGTCTAGATATGGGTGGTTAGACGAGGGTGTCATAAGAGCTTTAGATTACATCATGGTAGATTATATATATATAGTCGTGGGTGATGGGGGGGAGGGGGGATAGTGAGGAGAGAAGAAAGGTTCTTGGGGTAACTTCTATCGTACGATGTGTCGAAACAGAAATTTGGTGGGGGAGGGGGATCGGGCTTTCTCAGAGGGGTATAGAAGCTAACGTTAGGGATTCCAAAAAACTGTGATTGATTATGAGTGAGTGAAGGGGTTTTATGGTTGGAGGGAGTCGGGGGGTCAAGGGGTTCGCCTCCTTTGGGGGGGGCGTGAGATGTTGTGAATGTGGGTTTGGAGGGGTTTCCCCGGGTTTTCATTGAACTTTATGGCGCCAAGTGGGTGTAAGCTCAAGGTCCATTATGTTAGATAAACACTTTTCAGAATTTTAGGTATAATTATGATTTTTTTAGTATAATTTTGATTTGTATCAGTCGATGACACAAATTCTTAGTAATAAGTTTTTGCGACAAGAAGTGTTTTTTAGTTTGCTTTAGTTCGTGCTGAGTTTTTGCACTATGAGATATACTTTGATACTGTTTTGTTTTGTGCATACAGTGCACTGATTACTGTTTTTTTGTGAAACTTTTTTTTGGTACATGTTGTGTGGGTGTGGGGTGTGTATATATATATCCCTTTCTATTGTATTGTCTTTTGTCAGGGGGCAGAGTTATGTAATATTTTTATATTGTAGATTCGATTCTTTTTAAAGTTTATAATTATGGTCCATCCCCCTGATCCTTTTTGGTGTCAATGCAAAGTTTTTGATTTTAAAGTTTTAGTCTGTATGGTATAAGACTATCTAGAGGTTTTTTATGTTTTTTTGTATGTTGGTAAAAGAAAACTGTTTTTTTGGGGATACGATGTGATTTTTCTAGTAAATTATGAGTTAGGTTTTGGTTTTTTGATTAATCGAAGGATGGGATTTTAATGATAAACTTCTTTGTATATTTTATGTTCAAGTGTATTGAACTTTTCAATGTTATGTTATATGTAACATTTTTATATAGCAAGGTTTTGCACAAGAATGTGAATAATGTCTTTTATGACCCCCGTGACAGTATTTTTTTTTGCATGTTCTTGCCGTAAGTTTTATTGTTGTTTGGAGCAAATCTTTCGAGCAAAGGGGCAATCCGTTGTCAGTTTAATTTGATTGAGATCCTTTTTGTTTCTTATTTTGATGTTAAACTGTATTGCTTTTAAAAAAATAAAAAAAAATTTCTTTTTAACCTTTATCCCCTTTTCGACAGGGGAAAAAAATGAATCATGTTTTACAAAAAGCATTTTTGAATATATAAATTAATTTTTTTTTATATAAATTAATTCACCAATAATTAATAGATCTACTTTCAACAGATATAATTCTTTTGGTTAAGTAGTCAATAAGCAATAATGTTAAGTCGGGGCCCCCAATGCCTAGGGATAATAAAGGCCTCTTTTCACTGCAACCCCTTATTGTAAATACATAATTCAATTTATATTTGCAAAAACAAAATAAATAAATAAATAAAAATTATATAATCTGGGACAACAAGGCAAGTGGGGACAGGTTTTAACGGATTTTTTTCCCGGAGAGAGCTTCGGGGGGCAAAGCCCCCCCCGGGCCCCGGGCTGTTACCAGGCCTCATGGTGGATCAAGCCCAAACAACCAGGGTGTTACTGCTGGTTCACAGAATTCAACGTATAAGCCACAGCCCGCTGCTAGGTACTTGCATAGGCCGTTGGAGGAACATTTTCCTGAAATGACTCGCGGCATCCCATCCCCCTCCTACGTGTGTTGGAGGGTTCAAGAAAGCAGGTTTTTAGTGTGAAGCAGGGACGATGTCGTGCCCCTATTGGGGCGTAGTCATAGGGGGCCCGTGTGTGTGAAGGAAGGAGGGTGCTGCAAGACCCGTAAAACACCTTTAAAGTTTGGAAGTCGTTTTTTGAGGGTCCCCCCAAAAAGCAAGGAGTGGTGTTTTTGAGTGAGGTGGTGGAAGAGCCCCTCGCAAGACAGGTGTGGTGGGGGAAGCCGGGACTTTTCCCGGAACCGTGAATTGACGGGGGACAAGTGAGGGTGCTGTAAGGAGGAGGTCTGGGCAGAAGAAGAGCAGTAGAGGTTTGAACATTTTCAACCGCCTGTGGAGGGAAAAGTATTGAGTGGTGCAAGACAAAGCGCGACAAGGAGAAAAATTGAGTCAAGTGCCACAGGAACAACGGCCCAGCAAGCGAGAGAGAGTCGCCGTGTTTCGTGGAACAACAAATGGTGGAGGTTGAGGTCCATTGTGTGGCCTCCTTGGACAATGACATGGAGGAGGAGATCATGACGAGGAAGAGAGCGGCAGCATCGGACTTTGATTATGTCCTGATGCCGGCGCAGGGGCCTGAGAGACTGGATGGGAATTGTCGTGGTAACCAAGACAAGCGGTACCAAAAGAAGGGGGGAGGGAGGGAAGGTAGTGTGAAGACCTGTGGTGCCCCTGGAGCAGGTGGACCTGGGAAGAATGGAGAGAAGAGGCAGGTTTGGAAACTTTAACCGACCTCAGGTGTATGACTGTGAATGTGAATGGATTGTGTAATAGCGTAATAGAATGGTTTAGAATGTTTCTGCATAAATCTAGATTGGATGTAGGGTTTCTTCAAAAGCAAAATTTTAGGGGGGGTAGAGTTTTGGGAGGGTGGGGGTTTCAGGGGGTGATCTGCATCTGCCCTTCAAAAAGGGTGGTTTTGGGGTATCTGATGGGGAGGCAAGCCATTTGTGTGTTGAGAATGAGGAGGGAGGTGGAGGGGGGGGTGTTCTGGGAGGGGGGCAGAGAGTGTCTTTTGTAAGTGTGATGAACCTGCAGAAAATGATGTGAAAGTTAAGAAGGTTTTTTGTGTGTGATCTACTTTTTTCTTATGGGGTTTTCAACTGTGACAATTGACAGGGGGCTGGAATTTTAATTTTGGGAGGCAGAAATGAACCTAAAGGGGCAGGTTAGGGTTGTCATGGCCTTATAACCTCTTGGGGGATATTCAGTTAAGAGTGCATTTGGGGGGGGTCGGGGGAGGTGAGCCACTTTCGAAAGGCGGGGTTTTGCACTTATTTAGACAATTGTATCTCTCTAAGGGGGGTCTTAGCTAAATATTTCTGTACAATAAAATTGCTTTTTTGGATCATCGACAGTAGTGGCAGAGGTAGGGTGGGAGTCACTGGGGGTATCTCTGGGGGTTTACTGAAAGTTAAACACAAGTAGTTGGGTACAAAAAGGGGTTGGGGGGGCTTAAACACTGTGGGGGGGGTTAAGTAGGATGGGGTGTTGTTGGGATTTGGCAAAAGAACGGATTAGGAATTTTAGGAGGGGGGGAAACGAATCAATAATTTAAATAGGGTCTTCCAACTTTTTAGAAGACGGCAAGGGTTGTTATCACGGGGGGGGGGCGGGACTTACCCTATGGATGATTTTTATTGCTCTTAAGGGGAGGCTGTAAAGTACAGGACAAGAGGTCCAAGTGGTGAGGGGACAAGTGGGGGGGGAGGGGTATTATAGGGGAGGCCTTCGGCATGTGTGTGCGAGGGAAAAGCAAAGGCGCGGGTACTGCTATTTCCCTGGTTGGAGGTTCACGAGTCGGTAGGTGGTTACAGGGGGGGGCAATATTTTGAGCCACGAATGGAATATGCTATCGGGGCAAAGGTAGGAAAAATAAAAGGCAAAATTTGGGGGGGGGGTGGGGTGGGGGTTTTTTGTTTTAGAGCAGGGTGTGAGAGTTGTTATCAATTGGGGCAGGAAGGGGGCATTGGGTGGGCGATAACAGAGGGGGAAATTTTTGGGGGGGAGCTTTAAAAGAAATGCTAAGGGGGAAACTCCAGAACGTGGGTTTCCGGCAAGTTTTATCAACGCATTGGGGGCTGATGAGGACTTTTTGGTAATTAATTTAATTGATGAAAAGGGGAAAGGGGCATGTTGGGTGAGAAGCAGCAACAGCAGGGGGTGTTGGCACCAAAAAGGGGAAAGGGGTTTGCAACCCTTAGGGACTACGGGGTATCTCGTTTTACACGGGTTATAAGTTTTTGCCCAAATTTTGGGGGGAAAAGGTTTTGGTGCATAGTAGGGCAGGTAGAACGAAAAATCAGTTTGGGGTTTCCAGGAAGGGCTATGATGGGGGGCATGGGTTCTAAGGGGTTTTGGAATCAAAGTGGAGGAAGGGGCCAGCGTTGTTGGCTTAATTTGGGAGGGGGCATAAAGATAGAGTGGAAAGAAGGGCATTGAGGGCTTCCCCCAAGACAAGGTTTTGGGGGGAAATCGTGGGTTGGGTTGATGCGTTGTATCAAGGTGCAATGGCGAGGGTACAGATTAATGGAAGCTTGAGGGAGAAGATTGTAATGGGAAGGGGACTTAGGCAGGGGTGTCCTATGTCACAACTATTGTTTGCATGTGTACAGAACCCCTTTTATAGATTGGTGGAGCAATGCATGTGCACTGGAGGGGGAGGAGGGATTGGAGTCAGGAGGGTTTGGCCAGTTTTGATTGGTTATGTAGATGATACAACTGTTCTGGTACGGGAGGGGATCTCGAAGTAGGCTTTAGATGGGGTTATACACTTGTTCGGAGGTGCAACTGGTCCATGGTAATGGGGTTGGGGGCTTGGGTGGGGAGGGCAGTGTGGGGTTGTACCGTCGTGCGGTGGCAGGTGGATTTGTTGAAAATTTGTGATATCTTCTATGCGGATGACCTAGCTGATGCACTTGTGGAAAACTCGAATCAGTTGATGGATCGGATTCAGGGTAGCCTGGGAGCATTGAGGCCATATCACCTGATCCTTATGCAACGAGCTATTGTCATTAATGTTTTATTGTATAGTAAGGTGTGGTATGTGGCGACCATGTTCCCATTAACAAGGATGGCGATATTGAGCATACTTAGAAGGATATTCAAATTCTTGTGGGGTTCAGGTTGTGATTGGGTTAAAATGGAAGTAGTAAAGTTACCTGCTAATGTTAATGTGTCTTCATTAAGAGGGAGGTGATGAAGGAAGGTTTGGGTGGGGGAGGGTTGGTCAGGACACAAGATAGATTGAAACGTATGTATAATGGGGTGGAGTTGCGTGAGTGTGAAACCGTTTTGTGGGCTCTGGTGTTGGCTCGAGATCTGGGGAAGGTCAAAATAGGTGGGCTGTGTAGGATGTTAGTGGGGAGGGTTGTGGGGCCAGTGGAGGGGATTTTCCCCATGTATGCCTGGGGAAGTATATGGGGTAGGTTCAGCAAGTTGAGGTTACAGCCTCGTGAGCGTGAAGTGATGTATCGTTTTCTGCACGGCATTTTGCCATCGGGTATGGTTCTATGGGATAGATGGGTGGTTGAGGGGGGCGTGGAATGTATGTGGAGGTGAGGTGTCTGCGTTTCATGTAGTATATTTTTGTGAGGGGATGGGGAGCATCAGGGGTTGGTTGAGTAGGGTGCTCCATAGGATCGGGGGTAAAGGGATTTCTGTTCTGAGAGCATTAGTCTTGACGTGGGGGGATTGGATGAGAGTATCATAGGGCTGTGGGGTACATTATGGTAGATTATATATACATATATATATATTATATATATATATTATATATATATATATATATATATATATCATTGGGAATGCGGGGGAAAGGGGTTAGTGAGGTGAAGAGGTGGGTTTTAGCGGTTACATTTCATAAAATGTTATGTCATAACAGAGAAATTTATTGGAGGAGGTGGAAGCGGGCTTTTCAGAAGGATATAGAGAACTTACGTTAGGGGTTTTATTAGAATTGTAAATCAGGAGGGAGGGGCAGGGTAGGGATGGTAGATGCTACTGTGGGAAGGGATGTCAGGGGTAGAAATGGGGTTGCCTCCTAGGGGTTGGACACTTGTAAAGAGTGTGTGTGATTTTGTGTGGTGAGTGAGTTGGAATAATGTATCGTTCGGATGTGTAAGCATCTGTGGAGTATGGGATGTGTAAGGGCATGTACAAAGTTGTGGCTGTCTGTGCCTGCATGCACCTTAAATATGCTGATATGGATGAGTAGGGTGATTGTAGCAAATGTGAATTATAAGGAATTCTGGTCTCCTATGTTTTATAGTATGGTAGTGTAAGAAGTAGTGTGACATTAAGTTTTATCTGTTGATAAGCTTCCTGGGAGATGTAGACGAGGGCATGCCCAGTTAATATTCCTTGGTTGTATTTGTCAAGTACTATACGTTTCTTGTGTACAACTTCGTACAATCTATCTAATCTATTACTCTAATCAATTATCTTGTATTAGCACCACTTGCTTTAGTGATGAATATGGGGAATACATTTTTGCTAATTTTACTGTAAAAAACCTTAAGACACCTATAACAATCAGTGCCATTTACCGGATACCTCACGCAAACATCCCAAATTTCAGTGAGAAATTTAAGTCACTAATAACAAACAGACAAATGAATAAGCACCACCTTCTCTTAGCTGGAGACTTCAACATCAACCTTGGCTTACTAGATGATCAGCCTGTAACTGATTTCATCAACAATATGAACAACACACTTCTCATACCAACAATAACTAAACCAACCAGGCTCACTGAGACAAGTGCAACCATAATAGACCACATATGGACCAATATACTAGCCCCCCTTAAATCAGGGATAATCAAAGATAGCACTACAGACCACTACCCTACCTTCCTCCTGACAAACATTAGTAAACCACCACTTGAATACAACAAAGTCTCATTTAGACTCCATGACGAGGCCTCAATAAGGAAGTTCACAGCTGACCTAGAGATTGTTGACTGGCCTACAGAATTCTCCAAGGCCAATGGTATTGATGACTGGACAGACATTTTTCTTAACAAATTACTTAGACTATACAACAAACATTGTCCTATAAAAACGAAACAGATCACAAACAAACGGCTTGGTTGCCCATGGCTAACCAGCACCATTCTGAAATCCATTGACAAGAAACATCAATATGAAAAGCAATATAGACAGGGCTTAATACACAAAGATATTCTTAAACACTATTCATCAGTTCTCACCAAAGTAATAAAGAAAGCCAAACAACTATACTACTCCAGTAGATTCACAGACACTAGAGGAGATATCAAAAAGACCTGGAAAACACTCTCTCAGATTCTAGGGACCCACAAACTGAAAAAAAAACAAGAATATTGTCCTAACTAAACCTAATGAAACACCACTACATCCCACTGACACAGCTAACATGATAAACGACTTCTTCTCAACCATAGGATCTAATCTCGCCAATAAAATCCCACATACCAATGCCCATGCCGGGGACTACCTAGATGGGAATTTCCCAAATTCCTTCTATCTTGCACCAACTGAGCCCTCGGAAGTCACCGAGATTATAAAGTCACTTAAAAACAACTCAGGGAATCTGTCTAATGTCCCACCATTACTGTACAAGCGAGCGGCCCACGTCCTTTCGCATGCTATTTCATTACTTTTTAACAAGTCACTAGAAACTAGCACCTTCCCAAAACTACTCAAGATGGCAAGGGTTACACCAATACATAAAGGTGGTGACCCTACAGACTTAAACAACTATAGGCCAATATCAAATTTACCATTGCTATCCAAAATCTTTGAGAAACTCGTGCACAGGAGACTATATTTATTTATAACAGCACAAAACATACTCAACCCCTGCCAATTTGGATTCTGGAAAAATAAAAGCACTAATGATGCAATCATAAAAATGCTAGATCTGCTTTACACAGCATTGGAAAATAAGGAATATCCACTAGGAATTTTTATTGACCTAAGAAAAGCTTTTGACACAGTAGACCACGACATCCTACTCCACAAACTTGACCATTACGGTATAAGAGGCCATGCGCTTGCTTATTTCAAATCTTACCTTACTAATAGGTATCAGTATGTCACCATTAAAGACACAGCATCAACAACACGGCCACTTGATACTGGAGTTCCGCAGGGAAGTGTCCTTGGTCCCCTGCTCTTCCTCATATACATCAATGATCTTCCAAACGTATCCAACACCTGAAACCCATTCTCTTTGCTGACGACACGACTTATGTCATCTCTCACCCTAATCTTGCCACCCTCAACACCATTGTTAACGAGGAGCTGATCAAAATATCGACTTGGATGACAGCCAATAAACTTACGCTTAACACTGACAAAACCTACTATATTATGTTTGGTAGCAGAGCAGGAGATGCACAAATTAACATTAAGATCGACAACACTCTAATTACCAGACATAATGAGGGCAAATTCCTAGGCCTATACCTTGACAACAACCTGAATTTCAGCACCATATCCAACACATAACCAAAAAAGTATCCAAAACGGTTGGGATCCTCTCCAAGATACGATACTACGTGCCGCAAAATGCCCTTCTCACACTATACCACTCACTTATTATCCATACCTCACTATGCTATTTGTGC
>NC_069441.1:39874301-39904038 GCF_026875155.1 Cherax quadricarinatus
TGCTCCCCCAATTTATCTGGTCTCTAGATATGGTAAGATTGTGGGGGTGGGGGCCACCTCAGTGACCAAGGGGGTTAAATTTTTTCTCACATTCACCGGGTGACTACGGTAAACAATAATTGTTTCTCCCAAAGGGAGATTACTCGTATGCATGAAAATTTTGAGGTATGTACAAAAATCACCCCTAAAAAATTTTTCCATACGGCCAACGGGAAAATAAATGACCCGTATACCAAACAACCATAAAGGGTATATATCCTAGATAAAACTCCATAACACAAAACATAAATAACAAAACAAAAATTAACCTCAATTGCAATACCAATATCCCATAAACATGCCAATAAAGGATATATGTAAAATCTACATAGACCCAAAAGCCCTGCAAGTCTTACACCTATAATCTTAAACCCCCAATTCACTTTTAATATTTAAGAAGGTCATGACGACCCTGACACACAATCGCAGAATTTTTTTTTTTTTTTTTAAAATTTAAAAATTTAAAACAGACATTAACAAAAATAAATATGTAAAACTCATTTAAGTCTATAAATTAACCAATCCCCAAAAAGCAATTTTTACACACCACACTTACAACTCCGGTGCCCGGTGGCCTGGGGGGGGGCAAAAGCTTTCCCGCTTTCACAACAGGGCCCGGGTTCGTTTTCCCGCACGTTCCACACCGTTGCCCTTTCACCTACAACAAATAGGTACCTGGGTTAGTCGACGGGTGTGGGTCGCATCTTGGGGGAAAAATTTAAAGGACCCCAAGGGAAATAATTAGACAGTCCTCGATGACGCACTACTTTCTTGGGGTTTCCGGGGGCAAACCCTCCGGGGTTAAAAATCCGAACGAAATTTTATTTTATTTTTATCCTTGGTACCCCCCCCTCCCTCTCCCTCATCCTATCATTTAAAACCAAACCATTGGAGCACTCAACAGAATTACATGATATAACAACACTTTATATACCATCCCTCAAAATGGTACTTAATAATCGACTACAACCATGCTATTCATTTCACTGAACTATTATACAGACATATTACCCCCCCCCCTCGTGGTTTTCCAAACCCCCCCATATTTACAACCTAACACCTATAAACAATGAATGTTGCCTAATTAAAGTCACACGCAAAGGGTCAAAACATTAATTTTATGTAATTGTCCTAAAGGTTCATTAAAACAATATTTTTACACAACAATGGTGATATAGAAAAGTCACAGACTACAAAATTACTACAAAACCATAAGAAAAAACATCTAATCTCACAATCCAACACTTAAGCCTCTAACACATTAAACATGCAATTCCAGTGTTAACAACACTAAACACATTCGACCGCTTACAACTATGACATTCAAGCGCTATACATCTTTATATGATACATTTACATAGAGCTATTTGACAACAGTGACAATACAACAAAAAATATATAGCCATGACATAAAGATAGATCACATGAATACTGTGGCTAGCACACACCTAATCCACAAAAAACCTATAAAAACACCACTGTTGCCGACAACATTATTTACACTATCTTACGCGTACATTAACCTCTTTACTTCCTCAAAACAAATACTGAAAATTGCAGAACACCAGTGCGAACAATAATGCACCAGACATTACATACATAACATATCACATCAAATCCTCTGGACAACCCGAGCATGAAATCACAAGCATCAACTACTATGCAGTGCAAGGCACCTAGAAAACCATGTTGAGCAAATACATGCAATATTATAGGCAAATCTACCAAAGTCCAATGATCATTACCGTAAATCTATATAGCCACACACAATATGTATTAAAAAGAAAAGACCAGTCCACACCAAAAACTGGCCAAGCGGGCCACAGTGCAGCACCCGTGGTCCACATAATTCCACTCATCATCACTCATCCAACAACTGCTCGCAAACATTTGTTATCCATTACCAGGGAGGCAACCCTGTTTTCACCCCCTGACTTCCCTACCCCAGCAACACTTTCCAATCATACCCTCCCTTGACCCGTCGTATATTACAAGTAACTAATAAAGCCTGTAAACGTAAGTTTGCCTATATTCCCTCCTGAAAAATCTTCACCCACCTCCTCCCATAAATTTCCTTATTCTAGCATACCGTTTTTATAGAAACGTTAATGCTAACACCCCTCCCTCCTCTTCACCATCAGTAACCTGTTTCCCCCCGGCAATCACCCACACTATATAAGATATAACGCATAAAATGTATCCATCAGCTCTGATTACACGTTCCCGTCCCAACCCCCACGTCGAACTTAATGCTCTCTATACAGAACAATTTTCCTTTACATCCTATCCTATTTTATCACCCTATTTACCATCCCTGACACTCCCAGTCCATCACAAAAATATACTACATGACAAGGCTGACTCCTCCCCACCACTATACCCCACACTCCCCCCGTCAAACGACTCGTCCTAACCCGTAGAAACCACACCCGACGGTAAAATGCCGGTGCAGAAAACGTAATACATTTACCATCCGAACACGAGGTTGCAACCTCATCCTACTCAACCGCAATTCATATACTTCCCCTTGCATACATGGGAAAATTCCCTCTACAGGCGCTACAACCCTCCCGGCTAACAATCTACCACAACCTACCTATTTTAACCTTGCTGGCACTCGATCCTACGTGTAGCCCTCAACACAGTTTCACTACTCCGTATACATCCGTTGAATCTGTTAAGGATCCTGGCCAAACCCCCCCTACCCACACTTATCCCTCATCCCTCCTTTTAATGAAGACACATTTGAACCCTCCGCATTCAGTCCAGCAATCCCAGCCCCCCCTTACATACAGGGTAACAATTACCACATCCCTCTTAATCCAATCACAGCTCGAACCCCAAAATTTAAAAACCTTCCTAAGTATGTTCGTTATTGCTGGCCCAGTTAATGGGAACACGGCTGCCACGTGCCATACTTTGAGCTATAGGCATACGATGATTAATAACAATTGGCACGCTGTCACAAGTGTCAAGATGATAAGTCCACCATGCACCCAAGTCGTCCTGAATCCTTTCTTACCATCCTCAAAAGCGAGATTTTCCATGCGTGCCACAGTAGATCGTCTGCATAAATAAGACCGCAGATTTTTAACGAATTCACCCGCCTCCTCACAACTGCACTACCCAAACAACCCTACCCTCACCAAGCTCCTAACCCCATGACCATGGATTTATCTAATTTACCCTCATACTTAGTTGCCCCTGCGAACATTTGTCACACCCCTTTCCTAATTTGTCCCATAGACATCCCTCCCGAACTCAGACAGGTTGTATCATCCGACATACACAATTAAACTGCCAAACCCTTCGCAACGCTCACACCTGTTCCCACTACGTGACACATACTCTGCTCATCAATCTATAAAATGGTCCCTGTACGCACGCAAACAATAATTGATGACATAGGACATCCCCTGCCTATGTCCCACTACCCATTAAACAATCTCCACCCAATCGACCATTAATCTGTTACCCACGCCATTGCACCTCCATACAACGCCTCAACCCAGTCCCACTATTTCTTCCCCAAACCCCGTGACCCCTGAGATGAGCTTTCCATGCTTCCGATGATCCACCTCTATCGTATGCCCCTTGCCAATCAAGCGCACCAAACCTCCCTTCCACCCCCCCCTTTTGCCTCCACGAAATCCCTAAGTAACCCATGGCCCCTCCACCATAGACCTCCCTGGCCAAACAAACTGATAGTTTTTGATACTACCGCGCCCCTAATCCACACATTGACCCGATTTCCCCAAAATCTTCGCAAACAATTTGATAATCTGCGCATAACTACGATATCACGCTCGGTAATCCCGAAGCGTATGCTGGCCCCCATACACTTTGGACCAATACAAAGACAGCCGTTGCCATGTTTCTCACATCCAGCTGCACAGCTCTCTCCTTCATGCAATTTACTAACCTAACCAAAAATGCACTCAATAATTCCCAATGCTGCATGATAGCTTCTCATCTTCGCGGAGGAGTCCATCAATTCGCCGGGCTTTTGAGCCCTTTCGCATTCCACTTAAAGCCCTCCATATTTCGCTCCCTCAGTTATTTCCCCACCTCCCGTGCTTTCCCTATCACTGTTACGCAACAGACATCAGCCACACCCCACACACCTGTTCTAAAAACCCATCCTCTACCCCTTTCCCGTTGCCAGTAACCTTTCATACCACTTGTCAGCAAACGCCCCCATTCACTTCCGTAGCTTGTATACCTCCCCTCCCGTAAACCCTCCTATCGATTCAAGAACCTCCAACCATGGAATAGTCATTGCCTGCTGCTTTGTTTCTGCCTATAGCAATACGTGCACGATGAAGGTCTATCCGCCCCATAACACCTCTTTCACCCCCGCCTGTACCCTCACACGCTTGGAACTCTCATCGTACCTCATCGCATCTCCCTTTCTAAATATATTGCCAAATTTCATCTACCATTGGATAAGTGCCCCACAACCGCGCCCCCCTCGCATAACCACCCCGAAATCTGATCCGTCCAAATAGTTAGAGCCAGCCCATATTTCAAAAGAGTTGATACTTTCCCCTTCCTTACATAATATTGCTTAATCGGTATTCTTTAGAGCCACAGACCATCCCATCCACATACCACATCCTCTACCCTGCCCATTTATCTCTGCACGTATACCCCCTCCCACAGCGTTGCAAATCCCTCTATCCCCTCCTCATCACCTAACAACACTTGTATTTAATTTCCAATATCTCCCTAGATATACCTCTAGTGACTCCCACCAGCCACCTCGGCGCTTACTACGCCACGAGTTATCCGAAATAACGACTTCAATTGTACCGAAAAATGTCAACCCAAGCGCCCTTGAGAATATACAGCCTATCCAACTCTAGCAGCGGAATCCGCACGTTATACAAAAGTGTAGGCACTACCTCCCATGCCCTGCCTGCCCACCCGCATCCCCAACTGAAATATCCCTCAAAAGATCTCGCAAGGCCGCCGACATCACGAGCCCGCCCCCATTTGTTCCACGTCAGCTTCGACCTAAACTTAACGCAGTTCCAGTCGCCACCAACGACGGCCACTGCAGGTAAACCACTTAAGAAGAAACTAGTTCTTCTCACAACAAAATCCCTTTTTAACTCTCACATCATTTTATCCGCTGGTCCATACATCCACATACAAAATCTTACCCGCTGTCCATCCACCACCCATCCCACGCGCAATACTCTTCCCCACCCCTCCCCCCTCACTTCTTACAAGCACAAAACGGCTTTCCTCCCTGATCATTATACCCACACCACCGTCATAGACGTGCAAGAGGCAAGTCATGACCTGAAACCCCTCCACCTCGAGCCACTCTCCCTCCTTGAAATTGTGTTCTTGCAGAACACTACATTCCACCCTAATATTTATAACAGAAACATTCGAACATTCCTTCTTCTCACACAATTACATCAGTCCTTTTACGTCACATTCATAAACCTAAGGCCTCTTTAATAGTTATACCAACCCTTCGCTCCTCTCTTCAATTCATCCCAGGGCCATCCTGCCCCCAAGCCAGAACAAGGCTTCACACGCATCAACCCCTCCCCTTTTTTGCGATGCCCTTATCGTGACTGGCTCGAACATTGCTCTCCTTCCCTCCCAGACCTCTGCGCCGGCGTCAGGACATCATCTGAGTCTGACGCCTAGCCGCTCTCTTCTCGTGATGAGCCCTCTACATCCATGTTATCCTTCTGAGGGTACCCTTCACGATGAACCTCACCTCCACCACGGCCTCCGTTCCACAGCACACGGCGACAACTCTCTCTTACTAGTTTGGCCTGTCAACCCTGCTATGTTTTTTATCCCTACATTTCCTCTAAGCAGGCAACGTCGTGCCTCGCACCAGCCCAGGAACCACATCCTCTCAGGCAGTGTCAATGTCCTTAACACTTCCTGAAGCTCTTCCTCTATAGCCTTCACACCCTCCCGCATCTTGCACTTCTGTACTTATCCTTTGGTAGTAACAATCCTTTTACAATCACCAGCCTTACCTCACACATGCCATTCTCCACTTGGAATCTCCACGCTCTTCACTCCACAAGCACCCAGGCCCTTGCTTGCGCACTGGGCTCTCAACAGCTATCACCTGATACTGTAGCTTCACCAGTTTGCGCTGGCGCCCTCCTCAGCATCAACCACTCTGCCGCCCTATGGTCGTACGCCCCACATATTCTGCACGTACGTCTCTGTCCAGCATACGATACCATAACTTGCTTCCTGAAGTCCTCCAACATGACGAAGAAGGTATGGGATTCTCAGAGTCATCTTTCAGGGAAAAAGGTACCCTCCCGGAACTCAGCTACATTGTAAGCACCTGCAGTCCACTGCCCTTTGTGCCAGATGTACGTTCCATATGTCTCAAAAACAACTCCTTATGTCAGCCTCATCTGGCCTCAAAGTGGACATACTTATCTTAACCCACCTAAAGTGCGAGATACTTTCGATCACACGCACCTTCACAGCTGGAGTAGCGTCAAGTCTCACGTCTTGGAACCTCGTCACAAAGACTTATACACAGTACTAAATCCAGTTTGCGACGAAGATTCTATAAGCCCCATTCAGGCTACAACCAAAACACCTCATCGTCCTGATTCCATAGTCTCCCTATGATGGTTGAGTAAGATTCACTGAAGAGGGTTGAAATCGCCCCACGAAGTCAGCTCAATACCAATGGTATTTACGTGCCTCCTCACACTCAGCGCCATGTTGATACAAGGTAGCTCGCCTGAAAACAGCGGAGGGGTGCAGTGCACAACCTCACTCGACCGTGGTCAGGCAGCGAATGTATCGCAGAATTCTCCATATGTAACTACATAATTACTTGATTTCATCACCTTTGCTTTCTGTACCCACTTGCATGCTACATACACTTATACCACACATCTTTTTTTTATATTTTATTAATAAAATCCATACAACAAGTATAAATCAAAATGAGAAAGCGTTACCAGGTCTGCTATCCAACAAACAATATTACATACACACATCAGTATTCTGTGTGAAAACAAAACCCCTTCCCACAATTCCTAGGATACAGACCAAGATATACAATATCAACAAAACATAATGGAGCTACCCTACAAAACAAAACTATACCATGGTTACAAATAAGAAAAATATCCACGATATGTAAAAATCTGTGTCTGCATAATACACTGGAAATAATCGTACTGCTTACAATAATGCATGACATAAACAATAGAATTACAACTGACGTAATACACCAGAAAAATTTAGTATGGTTATCCTAAAGTAGTAATCCCTCAAACCCCCCCCTCCGGCAGGATCCCACTTAACCCCACCAATTTATTCCTTACTACTAAATCTGCTTTCTACCGATCCATACCTTGTAACGACAGTGGTATAGTCATATCATCAGTAAGATATCAGAGGCATGTATGTACAGTACTTAGACACAATAATGGACCACTCTAAGAAAACCGCATCATATAAAGTATAGCACAACATATTCAATTCAATTCAATTCAATTCAAAGTTTATTCTCTATAAGGATTACAATGCTGAGTTTACAGAAATTTGGTTATTGTTTGGTTTACATGTAGTAAAATTGTGATTACAGAGTGTACCACTAGAACGCTTAGCATGGCTAGGCATTTCGGGCATACTTAGTTTTATTCTTAATTGTAAAATATTACATATTATGAGGTAAGTTGGTATTATGGCTAAGTGACTAAATACTAGTTTGTGAGTTTAGCAATGTGAATGCTTTTGTTTTGGCACAGTAGTATATAGTTTCAGTATTGGAGTATCACAGGATTCATTATTTTAAGACTGAGATTAATATTTCTGTTTATGGTCAAATGAGTGAGCGAGTGTAAGTGTGAACCACCAGGTGGTATTCATGTAGTTAGTTGACGGGGTGTATCAGGGAGATAAGATGTTTTCTAATGGTAGTTTTGAAGGTGATGAATGTGTCTGCAGTTCTAGAGTTCTCAGGTAGGGTATTCCAGATTTTAGGGCCTTTGACATACATTGAATTTTTGTAAAGGTTTAGTCGGACACGGGGAATGTCGTAGAGATGTTTGTGTCTGGTGTTATGCCTGTGGGTTCTGTCACAACTATCAAGAAAGCGTTTTAGGTCAAGGTTGATATTAGAGTTTAAGGCCCTGTAGATATAGATTGCACAGTAGTAAGTGTGGATGTACTGAACTGGGAGAAAGTTTAGATCTTTGAAGAGTGGGGGGTGTGCTGCCAGGGATGGGATTTAGTGATTATTCTTACTGCAGCTTTTTGTTGGGTTATTATTGGCTTTAGGTGTGTTGCTGCAGTTGATCCCCAAGCACAAATAGCATAGGAGTGGTATGGATAAATAAGTGAGTGGTATAGTGTGAGAAGGGCATTTTGCGGCACGTAGTATCATATCTTGGAGAGGATCCCAACCGTTTTGGATACTTTTTTGGCTATATGCTGGATATGGGTGCTGAAATTCAGGTTGTTGTCAAGGTATAAGCCTAGGAATTTTCCCCCATTATTTCTGGTAATTAGAGTGTTGTTAATCTTAATGTTAATTTGTGCATCTCCTGCTCTGCTACCAAACATAATATAGTAAGTTTTGTCAGTGTTAAGCGTAAGTTTATTGTCTGTCATCCAAGTCGATATTTTAATCAGCTCCTCATTCACAATGGTGTTGAGGGTGGCAAGATTAGGGTGAGAGATGACATAAGTCGTGTCATAAGCAAAGAGAATGGGTTTCAGGTGTTGGGATACGTTTGGAAGGTCATTGATGTATATGAGGAAGAGCAGGGACCAAGGACACTTCCCTGCGGAACTCCAGTATCAAGTGGCCGTGTTGCTGATGCTGTGTCTTTAATGGTGACGTACTGATACCTATTAGTAATGTAAGATTTGAAATAAGCAAGCGCATGGCCTCTTATACCGTAGTGGTCAAGTTTGTGGAGTAGGATTTCGTGGTTTACTGTGTCAAAAGCTTTTCTTAGGTCAATAAAAATTCCTAGTGGATATTCCTTATTTTCCAATGCTGTGTAAAGCAGATCTAGCATTTTTATGATTGCATCATTAGTGCTTTCATTTTTCCTGAATCCAAACTGGCAGGGGTTGAGTATGTTTTGAGCCGTTATAAATGAATACAGTCTCCTGTGCACGAGTTTCTCAAAGATTTTGGATAGCAATGGTAAGTTAGATATTGGCCTATAGTTGTTTAAGTCTGTAGGGTCACCACCTTTATGTATTGGTGTAACCCTTGCCATCTTGAGTAGTTTCGGGAAGGTGCTAGTCTCTATTGACTTGTTAAAAAGTAATGAAATAGCATGCGAAAAGACATGGGCGGCTCGCTTGTACAGTAATGGTGGGACATGAGACAGATTCCCCGAGTTATTTTTAAGTGACTTTATGATCTCAATGACTTCCGTGGGCTCAGTTGGTGCAAGATAGAAGGAATTAGGGAAATTTCCATCTAGGTAGTCCCCGGCATGGGCATTGGTATGTGGGATTTTACTGGCGAGATTAGATCCTATGTTTGAGAAGAAGTCGTTTACCCACTCAAAACTTCTATATAAAGCATCTCGTTACACACCATACCAATAATTAAAACACAAATCTTCCAGCAGACACTGCAAGGCTCCCTGCAGACATCAACCAAATCTTTCAGTGGGCTGCAGAAAACAATACGAAGTTCAACGATGAGAAATTTCAATTCCTCAGATATGGTAAACACGAGGAAATTAAATCTTCATCAGAGTACAGAACAAATTCTGGCCACAAAATAGAGCGAAACACCAACGTCAAAGACCTGGGAGTGATCATGTCGGAGGATCTCACCTTCAAGGACCATAACATTGTATCAATCGCATTTGCTAGAAAAATGAGAGGATGGATAATGAGAACTTTCAAAACTAGGGAGGCCAAGCCCATGATGACACTCTTCAGGTCACTTGTTCTATCCAGGCTGGAATATTGCTGCACACTAACAGCACCTTTCAAGGCAGGTGAAATTACTGACCTAGAAAATGTACAGAGAACCTTCACGGCACGCATAACAGAGATAAAACACCTCAATTACTGGGAGTGCTTGAGGTTCCTAAACCTGTATTCCCTGGAACACAGGTGGGAGAGATACATGATTATATACACCTGGAAAATCCTAGAGGGACTAGTACCGAACTTGCACACGAAAATCACTCACTACGAAAGCAAGAGACTTGGCAGACGATGCACCATCCCCCCAATGAAAAGCAGGGGTGTCACTAGCACGTTAAGAGACCATACAATAAGTGTCAGGGGCCCGAGACTGTTCAACTGCCTCCCAGCATACATAAGGGGGATTACCAACAGACCCCTGGCAGTCTTCAAGCTGGCACTGGACAAACACCTAAAGTCGGTTTCTGACCAGCCGGGCTGTGGCTCGTACGTTGGTTTGTGTGCAGCCAGCAGCAACAGCCTGGTTGATCAGACTCTGATCCACCAGGAAGCCTGGTCACAGACCGGGCCGCAGGGGCGTTGACCCCCGGAACTCTCTGCAGGTAAACTCCTGGAGTTTACCTGGAGTTTTATCTCTGTTATGCGCACCGTGAAGGTTCTTTGTACATTTTCTAGGTCAGCAATTTCACCTGCCTTGAAAGGTACTGTTAGTGTGCAGCAATATTCCAGCCTAGAAAGAACAAGTGACCTGAAGAGAGTGTCATCATGGGCTTGGCCTCCCTAGTTTTGAAGGTTCTCATTATCCATCCTGTCCTTTTTCTAGCAGATGCGATTGATACAATGTTATGGTCCTTGAAGGTGAGATCCTCCGACATGATCACTCCCAGGTCTTTGACGTTGGTGTTTCGCTCTATTTTGTGGCCAGAATTTGTTTCTCCAGGTAAACATACTGTACGACTCGCAGGTCGCATTACATACATTGCTGTGACTCTTATGTACTGACTTAGTAAAACCAGTACTAACAGGTGCACACAGAATACGTCTCTAAAAACAATTGCATTACAAAACTCCAAACAATGCATGCTATATGCAACTAACACCAACCTGGGAAATATGAAAAATTTGTAAAACATGAACATTAAACATGGCGTAGCCTCTGTTGGTGACATAGTGGTTTAGCATGACTCAGCATAAGAAAACCATACCGTGGCTCTGAGTACCACTCCCCCCCCTTTCTCAGACTATGATACTTAATCACGCCAGCAAGACACTATACCCCAGACCACACAAAGGTTCCCTTCCTTCACCCTACATTACACCCAGATTCACCATACACACCAAATAAAACATACAGTCCAGACACCAAAAAAACCTAACTCTTCTCTCCCCTTCCCCCGGGAGACCAACCCCTTGGCTCCACCAAGGGATTACCTACCCCCACCTCATTACTCCCGTAACATTTCCATCGTTAGATTCCTATACCCCAACAAAAAAGCTCCCTCCCAGCATTGCCCATACACCTCTCTATTCCTGCATTTCGTCCTATAAACATGACACATCAGCGCCTTGAGGTGCATCGCACCCCTAAGCCCCCGCATACCCCATGACACATAAATAGTCAAGTACCAAATATGACAGAACGTCGTACAGTATCCGAGCAATCTCCCATTTCAAGACTCAAAACTCTAAGCATCGACACCCCCCCTCCCACTCGTCAGAGAACACCCTTGAACCAATTCCTAACCTTATGTAAACTGTCACAAAAGTATACGACATGAAACACCGTTTCCGGCCACCCACACCACGCACAGGTCTGATCCTGGGTCATACCCGTAACTTACAATTGTGCCTTGGACGCCAAAATCCCGTGGAGGAATCGGTAACCAGTTTCCCTAACCTGTGGTTGTAAGCGAAATTTCTTGAACCCCTGCCATATAGTCTTCCAATGATATCCTGGGAAAACCTCAGCACCGATGACTTCTTCCAATGTTATACCTATATTATCTAGTTTACCTGCCTTAACTCTCACAGGGTTTTTCACCATCAATAAGTGCCGTAACATTGCTTCGCACCTTGTGAGGTCTTTCCCCACTCACCATCGTCGAACCTCCCTCATCACTGCATCAACTCTCGCTCCCCTGACCCCATCCCTTGTTAAGAATTCCTGTCGTACGTATATGCTCATTAGACGACTGTGTAGTGGTATTAGCCCCAAACCTCCCCGAGTTGCGTGCGTCATAACTATGTCCTTCCCTAACCAATGCCTACGGTAACCCCATATGAAATCCAAAGCCTTCCTCTGTAACCGCAACATATCGTCCGTCATCAATGGATAGACTGCTGATACAAACCATAATTTACTATACACCAGTACATTGACAACGATTACTCTTTGGTGTAATGTTACATCACCCGGTCTCCATCCCGCCATCCTACGAATTGCAGCTGTAACTACAATGGATGAATTAAATGCACGTGCCGCCTGTCTGTCATTGCAAAAATGCACACCGCAGATCTTTATCCACTCAATGGTTCTCCACCCATACTCCGTACCTAACGTCCCGCCCACCCAGGACCCCACCTCCAAAAGTTTGGATTTTTCTCTATTAATGCGCATGGAAGATGCATCGCTAAAAAACCTTATAACCTTATTTATGAACGCTAAACCATTCCTACTATGCACCAAGGTGGTGGTATCGTCCACATAACCTAAAATTCCTACTTCTTCCTGTGCACAATCCTCCCCCCCTACCCCACCCCTTACCAATCTATAAAAGGGATCCTGCAAACAGGCAAACAAAAGCTGCGAGAGGGGACACCCCTGCCGCAGCCCCCACCCCATTCCTATTGCAGACCCCACCCTCCCATTGACCTGGACTCGTACCTGTACCTCCATATATAACATACGTACCCACTCTACTATTTCTTCCCGAAACCCTGCTTCAATAATATAGCTAATAATGTTTCCCTATCCACATTGTCAAAAGCTTTTCCCAATCCAATCCTATGACTCCGCCTCCACTACAATCTTTCACGAAACTTTTGAGGCATCGATGACCATCTCTCATAGATCAACCAGGAATCCCGTATTGGCCTTCCCATATCACCTTGTCCAAAACTCGTTTCATCCGATTTGCCAAAATACGTGCAAAAATCTTATAATCCGCCCCATCAACATGATGGGCCTATATGCCTCCAAAGATTCGCAGACCTCGGCCTTTGGTACCAATACTACAACACCCAACCCCACTTCACCGCCCATGCTACCTCTAGTTTTCATGGAATTGTGAAGTCGAACCAACATGTGTTTTAACAGTTCCCAATGAACCACATAAAAATCACATGGTATCCCATCCCAACCAGGTGATTTCCTCAGTGCCTGTCCCTGAACAGCCTTGGAAACCTCCTCCTCCGATATACAACCCTCCATGTCCTCTCAATCCACGTCTCTCAAATTTGCCACTATGCCACGCAGTAAAGCTTCCCTCGCCTCTTGATTCCCCTCTCTACCCTTCCATTTTCTCTCAAACCATTGGTCTGCATAGGTCCCTATGCTCTCAGTAGTAACTAGCCTTTGTCCTTTATGATAACCACCCAAGTCATCACCGACCACTACTGACAAAACTGTCGTCGCCATACGTCTCATTCTGAAACTATGCAGAACCCCAACAAAGGGTTTATCCCCCAAAGCACCTCCTCAATCCCAGCTCGCACCCTCAAAGCCTGAAATTTATCATTCTGAATTTCCCGTAAATGACTATGAAGGCACTCTATTTCTGCTAGGTCACATCTCCCGCCTGCACCATAACAATCCCGCAGCTGTCCCTCTAAATACTTTTGCTTCCCATATCTATAACATGCCTCCTCCTTCCCTAACCATCTATAAAAACCTTGTATTGCATGTTTTGGCTTTGAATGCCACCACTCTACAACATCCTCTATCCCATTCCCTTCATTCCAGAAGTCAACCCACCATAACCTGAAAGCTTCCACAGCATCGACTCCTTGCAACAAGCTGACATTTAATTTCCAGTAACTAGAAAATACACGGACAGCGCCCTCTCACTCAAGTGTTACCAGAACACCACGGAGATCTGAGAAACCCAGATCAACACAATCGACCCTGCCACTACGGATTAAACTGGTGATATAAACCCTGTCCAACTACGCAGCATAACCCCTTCTACAAAATGTGTGTTCCACATTCCACCCGTCTCTACCCACAACATCCACTACACCAATCACCTGCAATACCTCCCGTAAAACCCTTAAATTACATCCCCCTCCACGCAATTCGACGTCTTTTTCCTGGATCACTCAATTTCAATCACCTGCAACGACAGAAACTAAGGGTAGACTTCTGAGAAAATAAATCAAAACATCACGTACAAAACCCTCCTTTACTCATCGATTTGTTGTCGCTGGCATATATACTCCCACAAAACCCACCTGAATGTTCCCCCATGAACCCACCACATGCACAACCCAGCCCCCTCCGCCCCACTCCCATGCTACGAGCTTAAAAGGGCTGGTCTCCCTTATGCCTATCACAACCCCACCCTTGAGATTATCTGAATTTCCCACATAGCACTTATACCCTTGCACACGTAATTCACTACCACACCGAAAATTGTGTTCCTGTATAAAAAAAACGTCAACATTCATACGTCTGAGCGATACCTCTACCCAACGCCTCTTGACCTCTGCTCTGAGGCCACTGACATTCATTGTTATACATTGAACTCTCTGGTCAGGTTTTCTCATTTCGTTTTCCCATCACCTTTATACCTGACTTGGACTTGCCACTGCTACACCTGCCCATTTTCCCCACACTCCCACTTAACTTCTCTAAGGGGGGTCCCTTAACTCCCTTGGCTACGTCAGCCCACACCATTTTACAAGACCTTTGACCCGGTGTTAAGATATCGTCCTCCACAGGTGTACTGGGCCTCTTACATGACACTCCCTCATAATCCATAAGCTCATCGCTGTCCGTCCTATGTATCTCGACATCCGTCACCACCACAGACGTACAAGTTGTACACCTTTCCTCACCACCCACACATCCCGCTAGACCATGGTCGACCACAGGCGACACCGCCAACATAGGCGGTAAACCCTCTGTCGCTGGGCTATCAAGGATCCTCTGTAAGTCTTCAAAACTGGGCAATATCAATGGCGCTTGCACCTCCTCTTCCACCGGAGGTGACGCACTGTCCACACACCCAATCACCTCGATCTCCAACGCCGGTGGTAGCGTCGAGACGATCCCCTCTGCATCATCCACTGCTTCATTCCACTTTACATCCGCTGGTAAAACCTGCAGCAAGTCGTCCACCATCGTGGGCTTCTGATGGGCCAGCTCATCCTCCTCCATTGTCTCTTTGGATGCAGTATCTGTCAGGTCCGATCGTTGTTTCCCTCGTCGGTGCTCACAAGACGCCACCATATGACCCATTGCACCACACAGTCGGCACGTCCGAACCTGGCCTGGGTAGGTTACGTAGACCTGCATCTGAAAATCCTCCAACATGATAAATGAGGGAATTGGATGTCTCAATGTTATTGTCATAGAAAAAGAACCTGCAAGCATTCCAGCATAAAAACCCTGGGACCAACGCCTAATTTGGGCGCCCAATTTGGGCGCCCAAAAGTCCGACGGATGTCAACCTCATCTGCCTCGAAGGGGATATTACGTAGACGAACCCACGTATAACATGCCGATACATCACGCATGCGCACCTCCAGACTAGCGTTGATGACAATCCGTTTTTCATGAAAGGCATCCACAACACTCACATAAGCAGCAGACGACACAAATTTCACAAAAATTCTCACGTTGCCGTTCAAAGAAATCCCATATAAATCCTCACGTGGGATTCCATACATATCTCTTATCACAAGAGGCAGAATGACGTCAGCGGTGTCCTGGTATATTGCACCTTTCAACAATTCCACACAGACAGTGTTGACTCTTCTTCTGCGCTCCCCCATCTTGAGAAAACAAAACTTCTCAATACAGACACCAGAGGGCACCAGCCGCATGCTCTGTGTCTGCCCTCACCAACAGCTGGGTGAGAACTCTTATACCACACATCTACACCTTCTATACCCACATACACCTCTCTCTCACCCCTCCAGGAGGCGACCCCACTGTGACATCCTGGCTTCCCTCTTCTCATATGAAATCTCCAAACCCCACCCTTTACTCACTCAGCCCAAGTCGCAGATTCATGAGAAACCCTAATGTTAACATTCTATAACCTTCGGAAAAGTCCTTCTCCCACCTCCTCCCATACAGTTCCCTGTTACAACACATCATACGATAAACCGTTACCGCTAGTACCCGCTGCTGCACCTCACAAACCCCCCTCCCTCCTCATCACCCACGATATATATATATAATCCACCATTTTATAATCCAAAGCTTTTGTGACACCCTCGTCGAACCCTCCCACATCTAGGCTTAATGCACGCAGAACCGACACCCATCGGCCCCCTACCCTCTGTACCACCCTACTTAACCAATACCTAACACCCTCCAGTCCCTCACAAAAGTATACTGCATGGAACGCCGTCTCATCCCCCCCACAGATTCCGCACCTCCCACCCACAATTACCCTTCTGGTTCACAGTACCTCCCCCAACGGTAGTATGCCATTCAGAAAACAATATGTTATCTCCTGCACCCTAGGATTTAACTTCAGCTTGCTAAACCTATACCAAATACTCTTCCATGCGTACATGGGGGACAATCCCTCAACTGATACAATCCTCCCTGAAAGCAACCTACACAAAACCACTATTCGAATTTTCCTGGGTTCTCTAACCAACATCAAAGCCCTCAAAACAATTTCACATTCCCTCAACTCTCCCACCATACAACTTCCCCAAACCCTATCAGTTTTTTTCAGCTGCCCCCCCCTCACCCCCTGTGTTTCCCATTTAAGAAACACACATTTAACCCTCTTCTCGATTATAAACCCCAACCCCCCCGGGCGCACAGGTAACTTACGCCTCTCTCCTCACCAACCCAAAGTTAAACCCCAAAAATTTAAACACCCGCTCAAAATTCCACAATCGCCGTCTCGTTTTGGGAACAGGCTGTACATGCCAAGCCTTACTATACAAAATACATTTATTCAATCACTCTTTCACAGGGCAATGATAAAAGGGCCCCCATGCACCCTTTTATTTTTCCCACTAAAACAGCCCCAAGACATCCTTATAGATGATACCACAAATTTTTAAAGCATTTTGTTTCCTTACAACGTTACTCTTCCCCCCCTTACCCAATCCCCAATACATAGTCAAACCAAATTCAATTTTAGCCATATGCAAATACTAAAAGGGGGACTGGTGCTATTTTTAATTTGTATTTTTATTTTATTAGTTTAAAACCCCTGTTGTACTTAGTTTCTAGCCAAAAATAGATCCACAAAATCTTTATATTAGACCTTAGTGCAATTACAAGTGAGGTCTTGTTCTATTTTAATTTGTTTTTTTTATTTTAGTTTATACCCAGTTGTACTTTATTCATTCCAGCACAAACATAGAAAACATCAATTTCTTTATGTGTGTATGACTATACTCAATTGACCAAAAATTACTTTAACTTGTCCAAACCCCCAAACCCATCAGATATCATACAAAAACTCAACACAAACTAGGATATAAAAAAACCATATTTAAAACCCTAAAAAGTGATTGATCACATTGACCCTGATCTAAACCTCCATAATCTAAAACCCCCAATAAAAACCTATTGAAAAGTAAATGCCCCTTTTTTAACAGCTCACAAGCCGCCTATCCTAAACAATGCAAAAAATCTATCGTACTTAATCAACATCAGGTCCCTTAAACAAACATATGATGACCCCGGCATCCTTGAATCGCTAAAGGACACCCTTCTCCTGCATTATTCTTTAAAATGAGACCTGGCTTAAGCAGGGCACAATGGAAAAATCTACCCCCCACCGGATACACGCAATTCACAACTGCAGACCAAACAAGTTGGGGGGGGTATTTTCAATCTATTACTCTAAAACCATTATTTGTTTAGCCCCTTCTTTAGTGATGAATTGGGGAATCATTTTTGCTAATTTTACGTAAAAAAATTGACACATTAAAAAATCTGTGCCTTTACCCCATACCTCACCAAAATCCCAAAATTTTAGTGAGAAATTAAAGTCACAAAAAAACAGACAAATGAATACACCACCCTTTCTTAGCTGGAGACTTCAACATCAACCTGGCTTACTAGATGACCAGCCGTAACTGATTTTATCAACAAAATTTAAAAAACACCTTCTCATACCAAAAAACTAAACCAACCCGGGTCACTGAGACAAGTGAACCATAATAGACCCCATATGGGCCAATATACTAGCCCCCCTTAAATCAGGGGTAAACAAGATAGCACTAAGACAACTACCCCACCTTCCCCTGACAAAAAATTAGTAAAACCACACTTGAATACAACAAAGTCTCATTTAGACTCCAGCGAAGCCTCAAAAAGGAAAATTTACAGCTGACCCCAGAGACTGTTGACTGGCTAAGATTCTCCAAAGGGGCCCTGGTATTTATGATGGGTAGACATTTTTCTTAACAAATTTTCTTAGACTATACAACAAACATTGTCCTATAAAAATAAACAGATCACAAACAAACGGCTTGGTTGCCAATGGCTAACCCGCACCTTCTGAAACCATTGAGAAGAAACAACAATTAAAATGCAATATAGACGGGGCTTAAAACAAAAATTCTTTAAAAAAATTTTTCATCTTCTCACCAAAGTAATAAAGAAAGCCAAAAAAAAAACTACTCCAGAAAATTCACAGACACTAAGGAGATATAAAAAAAACCTGGAAAAAACCCTCTCAGATTCTAGGGACCCACAAAATGAAAAAAAAAAGAAATTGTCCAACTAAAACCCAAAGAACCCATCATCCACTGACAAGCTAAAAGATAAACACTTTTTCAACCCAGGATCTAAAAGTCACCAAAAAAATCCCACTACCATTTCCCATGCTGGGGAAAATAATGGGGGAATTTCCCAAATTCCTTTATCTTGCACCAACTGAGCCCTCGGAAGTCACCGAGATCATAAAAATCACTTAAAAATAAAACAGGGAAATTTTCTCTGTCCACCATTTCTGTACAAGCGAGCACCCATATCCTTTTGATGTTTTCATTACTTTTTTAAAAAGTCACTAGAAAATACACCCTTCCCCAAAAAAATCAAGATGGCAAGGGTTACACCAAACTAAAGGTGATGACCCTACAACTTAAACACTATAGGGCCCAAAATCAAAATTACCATTGCTATCAAAAAACTTTGAGAAACTCGTGCCCCAGGAACTCTAAATTTATAACGGCACAAAAACATACTCAAACCCCTGTCAAATTTTGGGTTCAGGAAAAATAAAAAACACTAAGATGCAATCTAAAAATGCTAGATCTGCCCCTTTAACAGCATTTGGAAAAAAAAGGGAAAATCCATAGGAATTTTTATTGACCTAAAAAAAGCTTTTGACACAGTAACCACGACATCCTACTCGAAAACTTGACCATTATGGATAAAGGCATGCACTTGCTTTTTTCAAATTTATCTATAAAGGTATCGTATGTCACCCTTAAAGACACAAATCAACAACACGGCCATTATACTGGAGTTTTTCAGGGGGAAATGTCCGGCCCCTGCTCTTCTAAATACACAAGATCTTCCCAAAAGTATCCACACCGAAACCCATTTTCCTTTTCTGACGCATGACTTAGTCTCTCAACCCCCAATCTTGCCCCCTCACACCGTTGTTTAAAGAGGGGCTGATCAAGATATCGACTTTGGGTGACACCAATAAACTTACGTTTAAAACTGACAAACCTATTTATTATGTTGGTAGGAAGCAGGAGTACAAAATTAAAATTAAAACGAAAACTCAATTACCAGAATGTGAGGGCAAATTCCCAGGCCATACCCATTGTTGGTATGAATTTCAGCACCCATATTCAACACATAACCAAAAAAGTATCCAAAACTGTTGGGATCATCTCGAGATACGATACTACGTGCCGCAAAATGCCCTTCTCACACTATACCACTCACTTATTTAGCCATACCTCACCTATGCTATTTGTGTTTGGGGGATCAACTGCAGCAACACACCTAAAGCCAATAATAACCCAACAAAAAGCTGCAGTAAGAATAATCACTAAATCACATCCCTGGCAACACCCCCCCACTCTTCATAGATCTAAACTTACTCCCTGTTCAGCACATCCACACTTACTACTGTGCAATCTACATCTACAGGACCTTAAACTCCAATACCAACCTTGACCTAAAACACTTTCTTGATAGTTGTGACAGAACCCACAGGCATAACACCAGACACAAACATCTCTACGACATTCCCCGTGTCCGACTAAACCTTTACAAAAATTCAATGTATGTCAAAGGCCCTAAAATCTGAAGCACCCTACCTGAGAACTCTAGAACTGCAGACACATTCATCACCTTCAAAACTACCATTAGAAAACATCTTATCTCCCTGATACACCCCATCAACTAACTACACGAATACCACCTGGTTGTTCACACTTACACTCACCCATTTGACCATACCTGGAGTTTACCTGGAGAGAGTTCCAGGGGTCAACGCCCCCGCGGCCCGGTCTGTGACCAGGCCTCCTGGTGGATCAGCGCCTGATCAACCAGGCTGTTGCTGCTGGCTGCACGCAAACCAACGTACGAGCCACAGCCCGGCTGGTCGGGAACTGACTTTAGGTGCTTGTCCAGTGCCAGCTTGAAGACTGCCAGGGGTCTGTTGGTAATCCCCCTTATGTGTGCTGGGAGGCAGTTGAACAGTCTCGGGCCCCTGACACTTATTGTATGGTCTCTTAACGTGCTAGTGACATCCCTGCTTTTCATTGGGGGGATGGTGCATCGTTTGCCAAGTCTTTTGCTTTCGTAGTGAGTGTTTTTCGTGTGAAATTTTCGGTACTAGTCCCTATAGGATTTTCCAGGTGTATATAATCATGTATCTCTCCCTCCTGCGTTCCAGGGAATACAGGTTTAGGAACCTCAAGCGCTCCCAGTAATTGAGGTGTTTTATCTCCATTATGCGCGCCGTGAAAGTTTTCTGTACATTTTCTAGGTCGGCAATTTCACCTGCCTTGAAAGGTGCTGTTAGTGTGCAGCAATATTCCAGCCTAGATAGAACAAGTGACCTGAAGAGTGTCATCATGGGCTTGGCCTCCCTAGTTTTGAAGGTTCTCATTATCCATCCTGTCATTTTTCTAGCAGATGCGATTGATACAATGTACCAACAATACCACCAGTCCGATAACATTCTTCTTTGCAAATATACAGGGTCTAAAGCCAGCAACAAACAACAAAATACCTTTTATCCGTGGACTGCTTGCAGAGGCAAAGGCAATGTTCGCGGCTTTCCCCTGAGACCCACATAAAGGATCACTTGGACAATGAAATATGGATCCCAGGTTACAACCTATACAGATGTGACAGAGTGAACAGGCAAAAGGGGGGGGTTGGCCTGTACATTGCAGAGTCACTTGTTTGCACAGAACTGGGTTAATGCCTCAAATGACGTAGTGGAAGTTTTAGCAGTAAAGGTCGAGACCAAAACCTAGTCATTGTGGTAGTCTACAAGCCTCCGGATGCAACATCCCCGCAATTCCAGGAACAGCTGTTAAAAATTGACCACTGTCTGGGAAATCTTCCAGCTCCTGCACCCAACATCTTTCTCCTGGGGGATTTCAACTTAAGGCACCTAAATGGAGGAATATAGCAAAAAATATTGTTGCAGTAATAACACCAGGAGGCACTCCCGAGAAAACTCACACTCACACGAGCTTTTAAATCTCTGCACAAAATTCAATTTAAACCAGCAAATAATAAGCCTACCCAGACTGGAGAATACACTAGACCTCATATTCACTAACAATGATGATCTGATAAGAAATGTCACCATATCAAAAACAATATACTCAGATCACAACATAATTGAGGTTCAGACATGTATGCGAGGAGCCCCCGACCGACAAAAGAGATAGTCCCCGAGGGAGCATTCACCAAATTCAACTTTAATAACAAAAACATAAAGTGGGACCCAAGTAAAACCCAAGTCCTAAAAACCCATATAAGCTGGGAAGATATACTACGCAACACAGACCCAAACTTATGCCCTAGAACAGATTAACTCGGTTTGGGACTCGATGTATGCACAAGGCTTATTCCTCTAAGAAAAAGGAGGATAGATGTAAAATAGAAAAAGACGGGCCGCTCCCTTTACACGCGGAAAAGAATAACAGAGCGGCTAAAAAGGTAAATATTAAAATGGCAGGGAGAACTGGTCGGGAAAAATGCAAGCATCGAACTTAACAAAAGAACCCTTTAGGAGTCAGGAATCGGGGAAGAACAAAAGCTATAAAAAAAATCGAAAGAAACCCAAAGTTTTTCTTCCCTATGCCAAATAAAAATCAGAACAACGCCCAGTTTTGGGGCCCCTACTTAAACAAGAGGGTCCTACACAGGACAGAAAGGAAAGAGTGAGCTACTCAAGTCCCAATATGACTCAGTTTTTAGCAAGCCGCAAACAACTGGAGTGAAGTCAAAATGAATTTTTTTGAGAGGCCACAAAATTTGATTAACACAAGCCTATCCCATGTTATCCTACGCCAAATGACTTTGAACAGGCGATAAAAAGACATGCCCATGCACTCTGCCCCAGGGCCACCATGGAAACTTTTGTTTCTCAAGAACTGCAAGGCCCCCTTTACGAGCCTTTTCCATCCCCTTGGGGGGGAGCATGGACACGGGGGTGTCCCTCAGTTACTAAAAACAACAGACAAGCCCCACTCCACAAGGGGGCAGTTAAAAACAAAAGCAAGAACTACAGACCAAAAGACTAAAACCATATCAAAAAAATTTTTGAATGGGTCCTAAAAAGCAAGATCATACCCATCTAGAAACCCATCAGTTACCAACCCCGGGCAACATGGTTTTAAAAGGTCGCCCTGTCTGTCTCAACTTGGGTCACTACACAAGGTCCTAAATGCCCTAGAAACAAAAAGAAATGCAGATGTAAAATTAACGACTTTTCAAAAACCTTCGCAAGGTCCCGGCTAATAGCGCACAAAAAGCGCGGCTAAAGGAATAACAGGAAAGTCGGTCGTGGATTATAATTTTTCACTACAGAAAAACAGAGAGTAGTCGTCAAATATAGGATGGAGAATGTCAGTGGTGTTGACTGTTGGGGCGCACGCGCCCCCTGCATAACCATCGCATCTATGTTGTAAAAAAAAGGGAAAATTAAAAAATTTGGACTTTTCAAACGGAGAAAGGGGGGAAACAAACGTTTCAACCTTTTGAACGAATTGAACAATCTCTAGCCAGGGGAACTGAACTTTGCCCCATGAAGTCAGTGGAGGAGCTGCAATCTGAGAAAGTTTGGACGAACTGCATAATATCCCGCCCCCTACCCAGGAACTCTGTACCCCTTCCGTCCTGTGGCATGGAAATTTAAAAAATTGCACGAACCTTAGCTCAATGACAAACCCCACCTTGGGCCCATACAAAACCCCAGATAGGTAATTTTGGGTTGACCAAAATACCTTAGCTAAGTTAACGTGAAGTTTAGTGCGCCAGTCTCGAACTGCCCGAGACGCGTCAATGCTGTTCCCCTCGTCCGTACACCATAGTCGTCAAGGGAGGGTTCTATCTAATTTTGTGGGAAAAAACCGTTCTTATACTTTGGAATGAAAAAGCCGCGTTACATGGCCGAAGGGGGTGACAGGTAGTTAAACAATCCTCTTAAAAATTAAAAGCAGATTTTTCTTGAGCAATTCAGTAAGGGGACTTGATAGTCCCTGTAAGAGTCTAAACGGTTTGAAAACGGGCTCCTGACACACGGTCAAAAAGGGTCGTCAAGCGGGGTAGGGAAAACCATCAGGCAAGGTGACAGATTTTCATTTCCTGTAATCAGTGCACATCCTGAAATCCCGTGGGTTTAGGCACTAAAAATACAGGGAGCCCTGGACTTTTACGGGTTCAATAAGTCCGTGGAAAAACAGAAATTAACCTCTTCTCTCAATGCTTTATGCTTCGTTGGACTAAATCTTATTGATTGTTTTTGGGGTGAGCTCCCTGTACATCAACGTCTTTACACCCAGGTAAATTTTTTGGAACATCACCGAAAAATTTCAGGGAAATGAAAAAATCAGTTTTTAATATCACCAGCTTTATAAAATTCCAAGATTACTAAGAAAATGTCTAGTGATTGTAGAGTCACTAAATTTTCTAAACGAACCTCATACCTCTAGAGATGTCGGGTGTGATGAATGGTTTAAAAAAACCGGTTTTTTTAAAAACCATTCATCAAAAACTGTCAGACACTGCAGCATCGGGTCTTGTTACAAAGAATTCTTCAACATTTTTCAACCTTTGGACGAAGCCTTTTCGAATAGGGATGGTCCACTAGCCCCCGCCTCCCCCTGCTTCACTACCTCACTACAGTATAAAAGCCACTCACCCCTATGCTGTACTTTTAAAAAAGATTGTGGACTGAACCATCGACTCCAGGTTGGGGACTGATTCCCTTTCTCCCCTCTCCTTAGCTTCCTCTTTTATTGGACTGATGAACCCACTGTTGGCAAAAATTTTCCTGAATAAAGATTCCCTAGCTGCATAAGGTCTCATCTTAAGAGTCAGGTAGACTGACTTTTTTCTTCCTCTTCCTGGGAAGAATGAAGTAGTAGGTAGAGGAAGCGTGTATGTCTTAAGGGGTTTAAATGGTACACATGTTTAGATTTTTTTTTCCCAGGCGTACGTACCAAATGATTTTCTGCTAAGTTTTTTCACTATTCCGGGGGACCATATCCCGGGTTGTAGAGCATGACCTGGTACAAATTTTCCTACCCATCACCTTATCCCCCTTTAAAAGATCGAGAGACAGCAGCTTGCAAATGTTGCTTCATTCTAGCTTGGGCTAAAACTAGGTTTTTCGAAGCTAGCTCTTAGCGGCTGTCAAATTTTTGCGCATTAATAAAGGTAAAGTACTCCGATGGATTTGATTTCCTGCCCACATGCTTTCAACACTGCGAGAGGACTACGCACTTGGGTGTCCGAATATTTAATTCAAATGACTAAACCCGAGACTTTCTTGTTCACTTTTCTATATGAACAGAAGAAAAGGTTATCCTACCCAGTCCTAGAAAAATGTTCAAAAAAAGCTCTATCAGGACTTCATGCGATGAAATCTCTCTAGAGCACCTTGTAACTGGGATGTAGCTGGTTGAAAGTACAGATTTTATTCCTGGGTGGGAAATGCTTTCAAAAGTCTTAAAAGGGAAAATTAGATCCTGATTGATATCTCTCGGGCAACCCAAACCCTGGGAGAAAAATTTCATTACCCCTCTCAAAATAGCACGAGCTTAAATTTTTTCTCATAGAATAGCTTGGGGATAGCAGTTGCGCGCCCATAATAGTAAATAAGTATTGGTTTCCTATTTTGGGTTTCGAGGCAAAGGACCAAAACAATCAATAATAAGATTTTGAGAATGGTTCCCCACCCCACGGTGTAAAAAAGGGGGGTGCATGGAGGTGTGTGCGCTGGCTTGCTGTCACTTGACACATGTGGCAACGTCGCAAATATAGAACTTTTTCCTTCATTTTGGCCAAGTAAAAATGTTTTGCCAGTTTACCGAGTTTTTTTGACCCCCAAATTCCTCCTATGGAAAATTGTGAGAAAAAATAAAGGGCTTGTTCACAAAATGTAACTGGTAACACTACGGAGTTGCTGTGTAAAAACACTATCAGCTGACAGCTTACTGTTTTTTTCCATATACCCCGTTTTTATAATAGTAACAATTACGAGACCCTTTTCTTCACTTCAGTAACTGCTATATCTCTCAGTTTTTCCCATGACTGATCAACAAACTGATCCTTGATTAAATCATCATGAGAAAAATTTAACGTCAGTTGGTCCTGACTGGTTATCCCGGGGGGGAGTCAGGGGTTAATGATCTGGGGCGCAGAGCGTACTAAACAACATATTCAAGCCCAAATCTTTTATCAACTAATCAACAGGAACAAGGGTGGTTGTTGTATTTTTGACATAGCTCGAAATTCGTGAGGGGAAAAAAAAAAGGCTTCCTCTAAAAGCTTCAATGGCATAATTATCATCGTGTTATTATCAATCACAAGTGGTTCTTTACATATCCCAGCATAAGGTATCACCCCCTATCAAAAAGTCCATGACCTGTGGGAAATACCCATGGATATCCCCACTGAAATAAAACCCAGTTAATGCTTTTTGAAAATAAACTTTGTCCCAGAGGCCTTTTATAAAGCCCCTCCATAGGCTTCTAACAAAACATCTATCTATCTTGCAATGGTACCTCATTATGGGCAGTACATTTTTCTTAATAATGTAGATAACTGCCAGGTCTGAAAGTAATTATCTCAGTTTGATGTGATTCGTCAAAACCACTTTACCCCTTGAAAAGTAAGGACTCATCGCTGAACGAATTTTTTCGGGCAGATACACTCTTGCGCTATCACTGCCTGGTAATATTATCTAAAAAAATAGGATCAGGATTACGGGTTTTTTGGGGCCTTATTGCTGGGAAAAGGGGTACGCATGTGTGGGGGCCCCAGGACGACTGTCTCTCGCACTCTTTCCAAATTATAGCAAACTCTCTAGCATGTCCTTTTCTTTTCAATATGACATTTTTCTTTTTTTTTCCGATATCAGATTTTTGTATAGCCACGAGACGATTAGGATTGTGAGTTTTCCCGGGAAAAGGTACGAGGTTACAGTGCAGGGGCATCAGGCTGGCATGAGCAGTGATTTAGGTTCCCAAATTCTAACCATTTTTAGTTACCTTGTTTTCTTTTTTTTTAGTACGTAAAGTTGTGAGAAAAACTCGTAAATTTTTGCAATGCGCGTTTCCCGAATATCCGTCGATCAGATATTCTTGTATGTCAACAACATCAGTTTTTAAAAATTTTGTGTAGTAACAAATGAACAAGATTCGTAGTTGTTACCTTGGGGACCTACACCACCTCTCAAATCAATTCTTTCTCACGACAAACCTACCAAAATTTGATCTTGTTGTCGTTGAACGTACGAAATGCCATTGTAACTTACAGGTAACAATTATATGTCTTAGAATATTTTTTGACAGCGTCAAACAATGTCTTGGCAAAAAGGGAAAAAAGCAGTACAATTTGAGCTTTCCCGTCAAAGCGTGTGCAAAAGGTTGCCCCGTGCTTACGTGGCAGTTCAAGCACGTGCCGGTTTTCAAACACATCAAAATAGGTGTTAATCCCTTCCCAAAAAACTTAGGAACCATGGATGCCTTTTGCCCCATTAAATGTGTCCTGTGATCTATCAGTCTTTGTCTTCCCAGATGAACATTTTCTCTTTGAAAAACTTTCTGTTTAATTTTCCCCTGTCCTCTATTTTTCAGCTGAAAAAAATAGCATTCTAACCTCCAAACTGTTCCTGAGGATAGGGCCGTGGGAATGGAGGGAGGGAAATTACCTGTCTTTCTGGACTGCCCCAGGTGGGCACCTCGTTCAGGGTCCTTAGGTCTAGATTGGTCTAGCAAAAAGATACAGGTTAGCATACACTGTACTATATTAGGCTGTGTCATGTAACAGTTGGAGGGGAAGGCGCGGGCGGATGACTACATAGGCTCAACACTGGCTCACTTCTGCCTTAGTTGCTTTTCTTCTTCATCAAATAGGTATTTTTCCCAATTGTGACACTAGGCTTCTGAATCTGAAAAATAATCAGACATCTCTGTATGAACAGGAAACAAAATATCTTTAATTATGCTCTACAGTTTCTTGGGGTAAATTCTGTTATATCCCCCGAATATTTGGGTACTCGCCCCATGTCTGAAGTTTTAATGTACTTAAAACCGACAAATCAAGTACAATTAATGTTTCACTTTTGGGATACTCAGAAAATAAGTGTACTGGAGGTGATTATGGGGGAAATATAAACCAAAAAAAGGGAAATTTTTGTGTTGGGGTCTTTGAGCTAAACTCTAAACGTATTTCCATCTCCTTGGTCAAAAGACTCAGTCAGGTACATACACCCCCTGGTATGTTTACAAAACTAAACTCAAAATTTCAGATTAGGAAAGACCAAAGTGTTTGATCTAGAGTTACTAGTATGCAGAAGACAATTTCTCCAACACCTTGGTTTAAGAGCATCCCGACAGGCCCCCCTTTTTTTACAAAAAACGGATTTTAAAAACTTTGAGATCTCCAGTGAATACTAGAAAGGGCCCCTTCTAGCACCAGCCTGTTACTGGGTTTTTTGAACAAATTTTTCAAGTCCTTGTCCAATTATCCATTAAATTCAGTATGTTTTAATAGTGTTCAGGTTACAATTTTAGGCACTAACAGAACTCCAACACCTTTGGGTCAAGAGCTTCCCGCAGGGCCCCCATTTTTACGAAAAATGCAATTCTAAAAAACTTAGAGATCTCCCGTGAATACTAAAAAGGGCTGCCTCCTGCATCCAGCCTGTTTCTGGGTTTTTGTAACAATTAGTCGAAACCTTGTCCCAATTTTCCATTAGAATTCAGTAGATTAATAGTGCTTCAGGATACAATTGGAGGCTACTAAAAAAGAAAAATTTAAAAATTTTGGAATCAACTTATAATCTGCCCTAACAGGGAATAGGATGGTTTCCTTGAGGGTATGTGCCCCTTTCCCTTTGGGACCAACACCAACTGCTGTTGCTTGTCTGTCCCCCCACACCCTTCTCCTTCATCTGATTTAATAACCTAACCCTGAAAACCCCCTATCACCTCCCCAAAGTTTTAGATAAATTCAGCCGGGGAGACCCTCTATTCCCGGGGCTTTGCCCTTCCCCATTCCCCCTTTAAAACAAACTCTATTTTTCCTCTTCCGTTATTGTCCCTTTTAAAGCCTTCCTATCACTTTTTCCCCAAATTAACGTCACATACCACACACCCCCAAAAACCACTTCCCCACCCCCCACTTGTCCAAACCTTTCATCCATTTATCCACATAGCACACATTCCTTTCGTAAGCCCATATCTCCTGACCCACCCCTTTAAACCCCCCGCCCTCTGTAAGGGCCAACTATATAGGATAGTTTTGGCCTTACAGCCCCCCCCCATAAAACCCCTTAACCTACCCCCTAAATAATTTTAAAGTCCATATTTTAAAATATTTTTAGTTTACCCTCCCTCACATAAAATTCCCCTAAACCTTTTCCCTTTGGCTCACAATCCCACCTTTCCGACCTTCCACCACGGTGCATCCTTGTTAACTCCCCTTTCCCTAGGACAGAAAAACCTCAACCCCTCCTAATCCTCAATACAAAATTTCGAGTAACTCCTGTATATTTTCCCCAAGTGCCCCCCACCCCAACTCCACCACACTGCCTAGTCCGACCATGCACTTCAACGTTTTTGAAAGATTGCACTACATCCCGTGAGAAGATCACTTATCTAAAAACCCCTGCTACCCTCTCTAACAAATGTACTCTGCCTCCCACGCCCCCTCCCCAAAAGATCCATAACCGAATATCCCTCATTAAATCTCTTAGGGTCACAGACAACAGCCTGCCCCTTCGGTTCCCCTTCAGCCCTCCCAATAACGGTTAAAACACCTCCCCACTATTGCCCCTCCGGTAATGCATGGAAGAAAAACACAAGGTCCCCAAACAAAATCCTGCTTCCTGTAGATTCTCTGCAGGCGCGTACACGCTTA
>NC_069441.1:39904538-39925719 GCF_026875155.1 Cherax quadricarinatus
CTTATTCATGATGTTTTCACTGCCCTTATCATCTTCACTGTGATTGTAAACATCACTATCAGATTCACGTTTTTGAAATTATTAACACCACTGCAATCATCATTTTTGTTCATCAACCCACACTCATTTTCATAATGGCTGACAAACTGTGGGTTGATGTACCATTTGAAACCTCTGTAAGTTTTTCCTCGGGGTGCTAAAGTTGTTTTTTCAAACACCTTGTTGCTTCCCATACTGTTATCGCAGCTGCATTTGGTACCACCCCAGCAAGACTAGCGTCATCGGGAAGTATGAATCCCGACACTGAGTCGGGGTGGCTGACTAAGCTGACCACCAGACAGAGGGTCAACCCAGCAATTACTAGTGTTGATAGCAGATGTGGGATCTGCTCTGTTGATGTACTCCAGAGGACTCGCTCAACCTATTGTCTGAGTTAGGCAGGGGTCAGTATTCAGACTGAAGTTCTGGTAGGCCTATTGCCTCATCTGGGGGGTGATGGGTGGGGCGGGAGCTCTGCGGCGAGGGGTTGGGGGGAGAGGGACGTGTGTGTTGGTGAAGTCCTGGGCCTTCTATATCAAACTGCTTATTCACCCACTGAAACTCTATGCAACAAATATCTTTGGGAGCGCAGCTGAATTTGCTGGAACCTTTTATGTGGAACTGTGACTAGTGATATACCTAGTGAAACACAAACTTGTTGATTTAAAGTGGTGTGGAGGCTAAAACCCTCACTCCACCTCCCTGCTCCCCTTTTTTCCTCGATTGGAACTCGGGCTTTTGGCCTTTTTTTCTTTGCCCTAGAGGGGGTTTTTGAAAGACCAAAAATGCTTGAGTGCCCGTTCAGTCCCCTCCGGCCGCCCTCCATCATTTATTTATGTCTCCCGTGTGCCTACCTGCCTGCTACCCAAAAAATTCCAAATGGTTGACACGGGCTTAGCAAACCATTCAAACAGGCTTTAAAGCAGCATTTGAAGGGCCCAGATGTCTACGTATACGTTCACAGTGGTTGCTGGCATACAAAAGTTTTCCCGCAGTGGGTTAGTTAAGAACAATTTAACGACTTGCAGTACTAAAATTTTTAAGTGGGACCCAGGGTTTACCTATAACATTGTAAGTTTGTGCTTATGTTGCTGCAGATTTGTTGTAACTATTTGCACGAGTGGTTTTTACTGACTTAGGACATTTGCGACCATCAATCCTACAAGGCTTTAAAAAAAAGGAGGGAAAGTCTGGGCCCGCTGGGTGACCCTTTAAAATGGACTATAAACCCGCATGCCACTTTCACCCATACTGCGTGTGTCTAGTGAGGGGAAAGTCCCTTCCTCGACTTTCCTATTCACCGGTATCCCTTAACTCGTCGCCATTATCTACATATGGGATAAGGGCGAGTTTAGCTGATCCAGGCTAAACAGCGCTCCAAGCCAGCCAGTGAAGGCCAAGTTACAGAATGCCTTTGTGAACGTTCTACAGTGTTCCGGCCGTACCTTCGGTGTTGTGAGAACTAGTTCTTAAGTAGTGAAAATTTGTCTGTCATTCCAAGACACGTGTGCTAGATGTGTTAAGTGCTGCGGGTCTGGAGTAGTAGTACAGTGTGGGTAACTCTCGAGACGACTGTGGGCCCAGTGAATGACCTTGAAAATCGCACTGCGACCCGCAGGCCACTACACCCATATTGCCTGTGTCTAGCGAGGTGAATATCCCTTCCTTGTCCCTTCTCTCTTATGGAATAAAGGCGGTTTCACTGACCCAAAAGTAACAGACTAACTCTTCCATCTCAAGCAGCTGAACTAAAAGTGACCTATGGATGTGAACGAAGTAAATGATGGTGAAGGCGAATTCGTACGTTTTAGAAGTAAGGGAGCTTTGAAAAAAGAAAGAGGATTTCAAAGGAGACTTGCTGCAAGAAACAACGAGAGCAACAACAACCATTGCAGAACGGTTAGGCTTGATTTCCCTGCTAACACTGAGTTTGAGGTCAAGTTTAGTGGTTTACGAAGCTTCATTAGACAACCCAGAAAAAAACCTTCGGATTCGCTTTCGTCATGACGAGGATAATTACGTTTTTGTTACTTAACGACCCAACATTCATAGAAAAACTTCTTACTCATAAATATGCTAACATCCAACTCAAGCTGCCCCCCCCCAAATCACCTAAAGTACTTATTGTTATCCACAATGTCAATAAGTACATGGATCCTAAATTCCTGTTGTCAGATCAAGTTGCAAACCCTCGTCGACTTCCAAATGATCGATATTGGGTGAGTGGATTGGTCAAGGGACTCCACCATCATATATCTACTCTCGTGCAGCGCTTAACAGGAGTTACAAAATAGCTTTGTACAAAGCACCTCACCGTAGATGCTACAAGTGTCAGCGCTGGGGTCACATTTCTTGGAAATGCTCACGAATTCACACTGGTGTGCAGTGTGTCCAAGGCCCATCTTCTCAACCAGTGCTATGATATGATCAAGAAACACAGACCTTGCATTTAGAATGTATCATTGTAGACTCCAGGAGTCCACAGCTGCTCATGCTGACGCAGAGCGAAAGCTGCCCACACATCGCCCACCGCAGAGCTCCCGCCTTCAACCATCACCACCCCCCATGATGAGGCAATATGCCCTACCAGATACTTCATGACTGAATACTGACCCTTGCCTGAAACACAGAACAATATGTTGAGCGAGTCACTCAGGGAGTACATCAACAGAGCACGATCACTCCTGCTATCAACACTAGTAATGCTGCGGTGTTATAAATTAGACACATGTGACACTACCTATGACAGCTACACCTCTCCTGCCCATAAATACGGTTTAATAACTGCGTCTCTGCTCATCTGCCGTATTCTACTCAAGATTGATGGACTGAACACATCGAACTCAAGGTGAGGGACTGATACCTCCATTTCTCCTCCTGTGCTTCAAGTTTCTCCTATGTATGGACTGATTGAAGCCACTGTGAGCGAAACGTTTTCCCTCAATAAAGATACCCAAGAGTTGCACATGTGTCTAAGTTATCAACAAGTCGGTTCTCTGATCCATTCATCCTACAAACCTGTCAGACCACTGCAACCTTCATTGGGATCTTAATATTTAGGATTCTCGCTTCCTAATTCTTGGCACAACCTACTTCCACATTGAACAAATGTGACACTACCTATGACTGCTACACCTCCTCCCTGCCCTACGGTTTATAAGCTGCATCTTTCTCCGCTCATCTGCCGTATTCCCTAACTCAAGATTGATGGACTGAACACATCGACTCAAGTTGAGGGACTGATTGCCTCATGCTCCTCCTTTCTTCAAGTTCTCCTATGTATGGACTGATGAAGCCCCGGTGTGGCGACGTTTCCTCAATAAAGATTCCCAAGAGTTTGCACATGTGGTCTAAATTATCAACATGTCGGTCTCTGAACCATTCATCTACAAATCTGCTGGTGTTGACACCCGCTGTCTGCTGAGTCAGCTGTCAGCAGCCACCTGACTCAGCTGATCGGACTTCATACTTCCTGATTACGCTAGTCTTGCTGGGTGGGTACACAACATGCTGCTGCGCAAACAGTACTGGAGAAGCAACAATGGTGTTTGAAACAACAACTTGAGCACCACCGGAAAACTTACAGAGTTGCAAATGAGTACATCAACCCACAGATAGTCAGCCATTATGAAATGAGTGTGGTGATGATGAACAAAACTGATGATTGCAGTGGTGTTAATAATCCCAAAAACGATGAATCTGATAGTGTTGGTTTACAATCACAGTGGAAGATGATAAGGGCAAGTGAGACCATCATGATAGTCAACCTGATGAGTGTAATGTGATTGATAGATACTGGTGATGGAGATGACCCGTTGTTGATAATGGTGTATGTATCACTGGTACATAATGATGAGGGAAGTGATACAAGTGATGATAGTGATGAGTGTATTAAAAGCGGAGAGTGTGAGTGCGAGGAAAGGTCACACCTGCCATACATTCACAGACAAATAGCGCAGTGACCTCTGTGAGACAAAAGACTCCCAAGAGGACTCACTAAAGGAAGTGCACTTAGGAAGACCATGGAAAAGGATAAACTGATGATATTGATATTGATTATGTCCTGTTTGTTATTAGTAAGTTTTTCATTTTGCTGAGAAATTGAAAACTATCCCTGGCTTTTATAATGGAACCAAACGCGTATAAACTATCCATTTTAAGTTGGAATATTGCGTCACTTAAGAAAAAGATTTTTCGACCTGCATCATAAAGTATCCACTGACTCCATTGATATTGTGTGTCTACAAGAGTGCAGAGTCCCTGAAAAATCACAACCGACCTAATTGCCATCGTTTGTTGCTTATAACCCTCAAATCTACTATTTCTTGTGTTTCTATATATTAAAAAATCACTCCCCCCATCACTTCTTGCACAAAGAAAACATAGGGCTACACAGTAGCACGTTTATGATTTATATTGGGAACTCCTGCTCTCAACATATTTAACTTGTACTCTCCCTGCTGATAAGTTAATTACTTGGAGCTCCCAACTTGTGCTCAGTCTGAACCTACTCTCATTATTTGTGATTATAATGCAAGACACCAAAAGCATTGGAAACAGCTCAGTTTTGGAATCGTAATGGCAATCAACTGTTGTCACTGGTAACAGTCATGATAATGGCAATTGTAGTGACCTTGAACCCACACATATCTATGGAGGTGTCCTTGATCTGTGTCCATGGCTTCAACATTACTCGCCCAGCTGTGAGTCTTCCATTGTACCAATATAGCGTCTGAATCATTCCCAACTAACCTCTCTAGATATGTAAATACTATTCTCCCTGGGGATATTAAAACGAAACGTCTTAATGTTCCCCCTGATCAACCATGCTGACTTGTTGTCACATGTACTGACTGTATAATTCCTATGAGTGTACCTCTGTCGAGACTTTAACAATACCTTGTGAGCATATTCAGACTTCTTAGAGCCGCCTCTGAAACCCCTACTACTCTAAATCCAAATGCCTTCCATAAATTCATCAGTCTTATAAAAATCATAACCTATTACAATGATTCTAAACTTCGAAACATTGAAACGAACTGCTCGCAACTAGGCCTAGCCTTAAAACCATCGTACCCCTGACATGGCTGAGCCCTCTTCCAACCTGCCCTTGCTGCTGCAGAAGAGCGTATTACAGAAGCGCGGCAAACAGACTGGGAACAATTTGTCAATGGTCCTCAATGCTCACACGACCCCCCTTAGCCGGCATGGAGGGACATAAATAGAATTAAGGTAACAGAACTGGGCAGATCGCGCACCCTCATCCCTTGCATAGGGCGAATGAGTTAGTCATGCTTGGCTGCTACATCTAGCTTATGAATGACAGTCTTCCAGTACCACAAGAGAAGAAAATTAATGGCCAATATGAAGCAAGGGAAGACTTGTTTTTGCTTATGCTCAGCAAGGCAGGATGACTGCAAAATTCCCTTTCACTAATTATGACTTGATGCAGCCACTTAACTAAGCGGCACCTCCACGTCGCCTGGTGAGGATGGTATTACTTACAAACATACTCCATATTGCTGTGTCGAGTACCAGTAATCCTTTACTTGATTATATAACATGAGTTATGGCACTGGGGAGCTCCCTAAATCATGGACCAATAGCCTCATTATCCCCATTCCAAAACCCAATCAACAAAACTCATTTCGCCCAATATCCCTTACTAGCTGCTGTGTAAAACATTGAAAGGATGATCTTAATCGTCTTATGCACAGAATTAAGGAATTCTTGTCACCCTCCCGTTGCAGGCTTCATGCATGGAAGGAGTGTGGCATCATTGCATTCCACTTTCTCACTCTGCACACTGACAGCTCATACACTACGTTCCTTGACCTTAAATTCCGCTTTGATGTAGCCAACAGACATGGAATCATTAGTGAATTGCCAGAATGGATGTTGGAGGATGGGCTTCTCCGCTGGATTAAAGGCTACCTGTCCCAACAGAAAGTCCGTCTGTGGTGTTCCCCGGGACATAGAAGTGTAACTAAAGATTTTGAAATTAGGAACCCCACAGGGAGGTGTGCTTTAGACCCACCCTTTCAACATTTTGATTAATGCCTTACTTAATGCCATGCTAGCCAGCCCCATCATTAAATGGTTAGTTTTGCTGATGACATAATGATTCACACTACCGGATTCTCCAACACCCAAAAACATTCTAAGCATGGTTTTTAGGCCTCGTGTCAGGACCCTGGGGTTAATAATCTCAGGGGATAAAACAAAGATAACTCAACAGGCGTCCTCCTCGAGCAGAGAGGACAGTTCTCAGACCCCGTGCATGATGGGTCTCTTCTAGAATATGTAAGCAAGATACAGGTATCAGGCTTTGAGGTTCCACTACTTGGACTGTTGTACGAGACTTTGTCGCCAATACAAAGAAAGGCTGAGAGCACATAGAGTTGTGCAGTATTCATCCCAGTATGTGTAATGTTAAAATTGTGAAAATGATGTATCTGCTTTTATTAGATCATGGTTGATTATGCAGCGCACACTTCACTCGTGTTCTGACTGAAGCTTTGGAGGGCTGGAAAAACTGCAAAACGAAGCACAATGAGGATCAGCCTATGATGGCCCTCGTAACTGCCAAAATTTTAAATATTTGGCGGAAAGAACTTAATATTTCCAAGCATTAGAGATCGTGTTACTGAAAGAAATATCCCAGATTGGGTCAATATGCTTAGGCTCGCCCATTCAAACCCATGCACAAACCCTCCAATCTTCCTCAGCACGTGAACATCCTTCCAGATGGATCGAAAAAACGGAACCGACCTCCAGCATGAACCAGCTTCATGACTAAACATTGGACAACAGAGACATTTCCCCGCTCCATGGATATTACCCCATTTCCAACGACCATTCCTCCATTTCCCCCTCAAAACTCTTCTTAAAATCACAATCCCAAAGCTTCGCGTGAAGCAAACAGATGCCTTAACCTGTATTGATAACTTAGTCACACAGAACAATCTTTCACAGTAATTATTTACGTCGATGGTTCTGTTCACCAGTCCACTGGGTGCAGCTGGTAGTGCTGCTGTTGTCACACAGAGTGGATGGCTCTCATAAAGACATTGGAGCACGCATCTATAACTGGGCCTCTACCCTTCAAACAGAACTGTTTTGCCATACTCCTTCACTTCAAATGTGTCCATGTATCTAAGTTGACCTTTAATTGTAACTGATTCTCTGTCATCCATAATGCTCTCAACTCATTAAAGTATAAATTGTGCATGCTTTATGGTCCCAGAAGCCAGACATAGATCTGTAAGATTGTGGACAGTGGAGTCAGAGTGCACATCAGTGGATTCCATCTCCACATTATGGTCTTCAGATGCATGATAAAACTGATAAATTGCTAAAGCTGTATGCCTTTCAAAGAGGGGTAGATTACAATCTTGGGTTGTCATTTAGCATTTGAGAACAATAATACGAAAAGAAACTTCAAATGAACTTTAGTGACTTAAACTTAGGGAGATTGACACTAGTCAGTCCATCTATCATCTTTCCACATGCAGGAGGACCACATGTCTATGTGCATCCAACAAGATTAAGCAGACTCTTGATGTCACTACTGCCCCGCTCCGGCTGGGTTACTAGTATCTTTGCAGGTTAAATCACCCCTCCAGATGTAGACCAAACGTAAATGAAAGGGGCTTTTGCCAGATGGACAATTGTCACACATTGCGTCATTCTGTACTGGATGTGATAATATTAATGAATTTAGAAACACTCACACAGAATGTCAAGAAATGGCTAAGTATTTTTATCCACAGTGGATATTGCAGACTCATTCTGGAGAAATAACCCTGACTTTTTGCTAGCTGAAATAAAGCATTACCACATGTGTGCATTGGTGCATGTTGTGTGTGTCTGTGTGTGTGTGTTGTGTGTGTGTGTGTGTGTGTGTGTGTGTGTGTGTGTGTGTGTGGTGGTGTGTGTGTGGAGGGTGTGTGTGTGTGTGTGTGTGTGGTGTGTGTGTGTGGTGTGTGTGTTGTGAGTGGGTGAGTGTTTGCGTGTCGTGTGTGTGGTGTGTGTGTGGGTGGTGTGTGTGAGGGTGTGTGGGCGTGTGTGTGTGTTGTGTGTGCGGGTGTGTGAGTGTGTTGGTGTGCGTGTGTCAGGGTTTAGCGTGTGTGCGTGTGTGGGTGTTGGTGTGTGTGTGTGGTGTATGTGTGTGTGGGTGTGTGTGAGGGTGTATGTGTGGGTGTGTGTGAGGGTGTGTGTGTGTGGGTGTTGGTGTGTGTGTGTGTGGGTGTGTGTGTGTGGGTGGCGTCCTTGTGTGTATGCAGATATTTGTACGCTCGTGTGCACATGTCCAAGCTGCGCCCTCGTGTGTGTATTCGCGCGCGCGCTAGGTGGGTGTACGATCCACTTAATATTTGTAGTTATAACTCATTACAATTGTGACCAGTGTGGGACGTATCAGTGTTTCATTACTTTGTAATTTGTTCATGAGTTTTTTTTTTGTGTGGTGTTTTTTCTGTAACCATGTATAGATGAAGCTGATTCATTACCTCTGTATCTTGTCATGATTAGTACCAATCTACCTGGAGTTCCATTACCTTTGTAACTATTCAGCTGTCATAACTTTGGTCCAGTACTGAAACCCATATGTACCTTTGTAATCTTTTGACTACCGCCCACAGAATGGGTATGGGGTGCATAAAGATATTAAACTAAAGTGTGTGTGTGTTGTGTGTGTGTGTGTGTGTGTGTGTGTGGTGTGTGTGTGTGTGTGTGTGTGGTGTGTGTGGGTGTGTGTGTGGTGTGTGTGTGACTCAAAACAATCAATATGTGCACCAATAACTCATTACAGTTTTGAGACCGGTGTGGAAGAGGAATTGTCATTACTTTATAATTTGTTCATGATTGTAGCCAAAGTATAAACGTAAAGTAACCATTCTACAGAATTCATTACTTTGTAACTTGTGAGCTCATTACCCTTTGTAACCTAGTTTCAGCAGCAAATCTTTGGGGCCCCAGTCCCTGACCCATTACGGACCTCTTTAATCTGTAAATACCATTGTCTAACTTGTCCAGAATAGTGACCAACTGTACCTGGCAGTTCATACCTTTGTAAATTGTGAGTTCATTACCTTTTGTAAATTGTGAATTTCATTACTTTGTAAATGGTGGATTCATTACCATTGTAATTTGTGAGTTCATTACCTCTGTAACTTAGCTCACTATCAAAACTTTGGAGTCCCAGTCCCTGGACAATTATGTACCTCTGAAATCTTTTGACTACCGCCCAAGGAGGGTATGGGTGCTATAATAAACATAGAAACTAAACATGTGGGCAGGCTTTCGCTCTGCAGTCAGCATGAGCCTGTGACTCCTGAAAGTCCTTACAATTGATACATATCTAATGCAACGTCTGGTGTTTCCTGATCATAAGCATAGCACTGGTTAGAAGATGGGCTTGGCACACACTACTGCACACCAGTGTACTTACTAACACATTAAAAAGCAACGTGACCCCACGCTGACACTTGTAGCATCTACGGTGAGGTGGTTTGTTAGTTTGTTTAATATGTTTATTATGCACCCCATACCCATCCTGTGGGCGGTAGTCAAAAGATTACAGAGGTAACATAATTGGTCCAGGACTGGACTCCAAAGTTGATAGCTGAGCAAGTTACAGAGGTAATGAACTCACAATTTACAAAGGTAATGAACTCACAATTTACAAAGGTAATGAACTCACAATTTACAAAGGTAATGAACTCCAGGTAAGTCTGGTCACAATCATGACAAGTTACAAAGGTATTTACAGATTACAGAGGTACGTAATGGGTCCAGGGACTGGGCCCCCAAAGTTGTGATGGCTGAACTAGTTTGTACAAAGCTATTTTGTAACTCCTGTTAAGCACTGCACGAGAGTAGAGATACGATGGTGGAGTCCCTTGACCAGTCCACTCAGCCAATATCAATCATTTGGAAGTCGACGAGGGTTTGCAACTTGATCTGACTACAGGAATTTAGGATCCATGTACTTATTGACATTGTGGATAACAATAAGTACTTTAGGTGATCTTGGTGGGGCAGCTTGGAGTTGGATGTTAGCATATTTATGATAAGAAGTTTTTCTATGAATGTTGTTCGTTAGTAGCAAAAACGTAATAGCCTCGTCATGACGAAAGCGAATCCGAAGGTTTTTTTCTGGTTTCTAATAAGCTTCGTAAACCATCCTAAACTTGACCTCAAACGCAGTGTTAGCAGGGAAATCAAGCCTAACCTTCTGCAATGGTTGTTGTTGCTCTCGTTGTTTCTTGCAGCAAGTCTCCTTTGAAATCCTCTTTCTTTTTTCAAAGCTCCTACTTCTAAAACGTACGAAATTCGCCTTCACCATCATTTACTTCGTTCACATCCATAGGTCACTTTTAGTTCAGCTGCTTGAGATGGAAGAGTTAGTCTGTTACTTTTGAGTCAGTGAAACCGCCTTTATTCCATAATGCCCATGCCCATGCACTCTGCCCCAGGGCCAGACTCATGGAACTCTGTGTTCATCAAGAACTGCAAGAAGCCCCTATCACGAGCCTTTTCCATCCTATGAGGAGGGAGCATGGACACGGGGGTCGTTCCACAGTTACTAAAAACAACAGACATAGCTCCACTCCACAAAGGGGGCAGTAAAGCAACAGCAAAGAACTACAGACCAATAGCACTAACATCCCATATCATAAAAATCTTTGAAAGGGTCCTAAGAAGCAAGATCACCACGCATCTAGAAACCCATCAGTTACACAACCCAGGGCACATGGTTTAGAACAGGTCCTCCTGTCTGTCTCAACTATTGGACCACTCCGACAGGGCCTAAATGCACTAGAAGACAAAAGCATGCAGATGAAATATATACAGACTTTGCAAAAGCCTGCGACAAGTGTGACCATGCGTAATAAGCGCAAAAATGCGTGCTAAAGGAAATAACAGGAAAAGTCGGTCGATGGATCTATAATTTCCTCACTCCAGAACACAGAGAGTAGCGTTCAACAGAGTAAAGTCCGAGCAGCTACGTGAAAAGCTCTGTTTCCACAAGGCACTAGTACTCCGCTCCCCATCTTGTTCCTCATCCTGATATCCGACATAGACATGGATGTCACCACAGCAAGCACCGTGTCTTCCTTGCAGTGACACCCGAATCTGCTTACAGTGGTCTTCCATTGCAGACACTGCTAAGCTCCAGCCCGGTGGTCTGGTGGCTAAAGCTCCCCGCTCACACACGAGGGCCCGGTTTCGATTCCGCAGGCGGGTGAAACAGTTACGACACGTTCCTTACAGCCTGTTGTACTGGTTCACCTACAGCAAATAGGTACCTGGGTGGTTAGTCGACTGGGTGGGTCGCATCTGGGGGACAAGATTAAGGACCCAATGAATAAGTTAGACAGTCCCTCGATGACAGCACTGACTTTCTTGGGTTATCCGGGGTGCTAACCCTCCGGGGTAAAAATCCGAACGAAATCTTATGTATCTTAATCTTATCAACCAAATCTTCAGTGGGCTGTCAGAAAACAATAGAAGTTCAACGATGAAAAATTTCAATTACTCAGATATGTAAACATGAGGAAATTAAATCTCATCAGAGTACAAAAAACAAATCTGGCCACAAAATAGAGCGAAACACCACGCAAAGACCTGGGAGTGGATCTATGTCGGAGGATCTCCACCTTCAAGACCATAACATTGTATCAATCGCATCTGCAGAAAAATGACAGGATGATAATGAGAACCTTCAAAACTAGGGAGGGGCCAAGCCCATGATTGACACTCTTTTCAGTTCACTTGTTTCATCTAGGCTGGAATATTGCTGCACAAAACAGCACCTACAAGGCAGGTGAAATTGCCGACGCAAGAAAATGTACAGAAGAACTTTCACGGCGCGCATAACGGAGATAAAAACACCTCAAATTATTGGGAAGCGCATGAGGTTCCTAAACCGGTATTCCCTGACCGCAGGAGGGAGAGATACTGATTTATTACACCATGAAAATCCTAGAGACTAGTACCGAACTTGCACACGAAATCACTCACTCTACGAAAGCAAAACACTTGCAGACGATGCAGCACCATCCCCCCAATGAAACGCAGGGTGTCACTAGCACCGTTAAAGACCCATACAATAAGTGTCAGGGGCCCAAGACTGTTCAACTGCCTCCCAGCACACATAAGGGGGATTACCAAAGACCCCTGGCAGTCCTTCAAGCTGCACTGACATAGCACCTAAAAGTCAGTTCCGGATCAGCCGGCTTGCCACGTACGTTGGTTTGGCGTGCAGCCTAGACAGCAAAACACTGGTTGATCAGCTCGGATACCACCAGGAGGCCTGGTCTCAGACCGGGCCGCGGGGGCGTTGACCCCCGGAACTCTCTCCAGATAAACTCCAGGTAAGAGAGAAGGGACAAGGAAGGGATATTCACCTCGCTAGACACAGGCAATATGGGTGTAGTGGCCTGCGGGGTCGCTTGCGATTTGCAAGGGTCATTCACTGGGCCCACATCGTCTCAGAGGTTACCAACACTGTACTACTTGTTAATTACTCCAAACCCGCAGCACTTAACACATCTAGCACACGTGTCTTGGAATGACAGACAAATTTTCACTACTTAAGAACTAGTTCTCACAACACCGAAGGTACGGCCGGAACACTGTAGAACGTTCACAAAGGCATTCTGTAACTTGGCCTTCACTGGCTGGCTTGGAGTGCTGTTTAGCCTGGATCAGCTAAACTCGCCCTTATCCCATATGTAGATAATGGCGACGAGTTAAGGGATACCGGTGAATAGGAAAGTCGAGGAAGGGACATTCACCTCACTAGACACGCAGTATGGGTGTAAGTGGCATGCGGGTCTTATAGTGCCATTTTCAAGGTCACCCAGCAGGCCAGACATTCCTCACTCATTTTAAGCCTACGTAGGTACTGATGGTAGCACAATTGCCTAAGTCAGTGAAATCCACTCGTGCAAATAGTTACAACAAATCTGCAGCACTTAACACTACTAGCACAAACTTACAATGTTTATAGGTAAACCTCTGGCATGTCCCACTTAAAAAGTTAGTACTGCAATGCTCGTTAAATTGTTCTTAACTAAGCCACTGCAGGAAACACTGGTATGCCAGCGGCACTGTAGAACGTATACGTAGACATGCTGGGCCTTCAAATGCTGCTTTCAAGCCTGCTTGAATGTGCTTGCTAAGCCCGTGTCAACCACTTGGATATTTGCTTGTAGCAGGCAGGTAGGCACACAGGAGACATACATAAGATGAGTGGAGTGCGGCACGGAGGACTGACACGGGCACTCAAGCATTTATGTGGTCTGGCAAAAACCGCCTCTAGACCATAAGTAAATAGAGGCGAATGCCTGAGTTCCAAATCGAGGAAGGAGGGGAGACAGGCGAGGTGGAGTGAAGGTGTAGCCTTCTACAGCCACTTCAAATCAACATGTTTGTGTTTCACTAGGTATATCACTAGTCACAGTTCACACATAAGAGTTCCAGCAGCAATTCAGCTGCGTTCCAACGATATTTGTTGCATGATGAGTTATCAGTCGGGTGAGATAAGCAGTTCTGATATAGAAGGCCTAGGACTTCACTCAACACACACGTCCTCTCCCCTCAACCACTCAGGCCTAACTGATATAAATGACCTCATAAGGGACAGGAGCCATAGTAGGGAAACAAGTGTAGTCAAAGATAAGATAAAACCAATATTGCAAACTAGAAATACCGCAGGAAATAGCAAACAAGAGGACTCCACTAGCAATAGTGAGGATATATTACCAAAAAACAACTGGTGGGAGCTCCATTGTTGGTGCTAGGGAGGATAGAAGTAAGACAGGGAAACATGCACCAACAGGGAATACAGTCACAGAAACCCAAGGCAAACGGAAACCAAGCCTGTGCACATACTATGCACTCGGTATCTGCTGGCATGGGAAATCTGGAAAAACAGATGGGACGTGCAACTATGACCACCCTAGAAAATGCCATGCCCATATGACAACAGGAAAACGCAAACTCCCTTCCTGTAAGCTTTTTCACCCTGAACTGTGTACCTCTTCAGTACAGGAAAGACTGTGCTATAACTTAAATTGCCATGCATACCATCTAAAGGGGACAAAAAGATACAAAACATCCAGGCCATGGGAAAACCTGGGTAGCCACAGCCACTCAAGAGGGAGAGGTTTTTTAGTGCCAGGAAGGAAAAAAAACTGGCAGGAAATGGCAGAAATCGTACACCAAATCCAGTCATTCCTGGAGTGGAACCACAATCGATGGCCTCCACTCCAAACCAACAGATACAGATACTAATGCCGTAAAAAAAATCCCCCCCCAGTATCAACAATACCACCAGTCTGATAACATTCTTCTTGGCAAATATACAGGGTCTAAAGCCAGCAACAAACAACAAAATACCTTTCATCCGTGGACTGCTTGCAGAGGCAAAGGCAATGTTCGCGGCATTCACTGAGACCCACATAAAGGATCACTTGGACAACGAAATATGGATCCCAGGTTACAACCTATACAGATGTGACAGAGTGAACAGGAAAAAGGGGGGGTTGGCCTATACATTGCAGAGTCACTTGTTTGCACAGAACTGCTTAATGCCTCAAATGATGTAGTGGAAGTTTTAGCAGTAAAGGTCGAGAACCAAAACCTAGTCATTGTGGTAGTCTACAAGCCTCCGGATGCAACATCCCAGCAATTCCAGGAACAGCTGTTAAAAATTGACCTCTGTCTGGAAAATCTTCCAGCTCCTGCACCCAACATCTTGCTCCTGGGGGATTTCAACTTAAGGCACCTAAAATGGAGGAATATAGCAAATAATATTGTTGCAGTAATAACACCAGGAGGCAGCTCTGATGAAAACTCACACTCACGCGAGCTTTTAAATCTCTGCACAAAATTCAATTTAAACCAGCAAATAATAGAGCCTACTAGACTGGAGAATACACTAGACCTCATCTTCACTAACAATGATGATCTGATAAGAAATGTCACCATATCAAAAACAATATACTCAGATCACAACATAATTGAGGTTCAGTCATGTATGCGCGAGCCCCAGACTGACATAATGAGATTAGTCACGAGGGAGCATTCACCAATTCAACTTCAATAACAAAAACATAAAGTGGGACCAAGTAAACCAAGTCCTAACCGATATAAGCTGGGAAGATATACAAGCAACACAGTCCCCAACTTATGCCTAGAACAGATTAACTCGGTGGCACTCGATGTATGCACAAGGCTTATTCCTCTAAGAAAAAGGAGGAGTAGATGTAAAATAGAAAGAGACAGGCGCTCCCTTTACAGCGACGGAAAAGAATAACAGAGCGGCTAAAAGAGGTCAATATATCTGAAATGCGTAGGAGACACTGGTCAGAGAAATACCAAGCATCGAACTTAAGCTAAAAGAATCCTTTAGGAGTCAGGAATCGCGGGAAGAACTAAAAGCCATAAATGAAATCGAAAGAAACCCAAAGTATTTCATCTCCTATCCAAATCAAAATCGGAACAAGGGTCCATTTTTGGGGCCCCTTTATTTAAACAAAAAGGGTTTTTACACAGATAAACAGCAAGGAAAAGGGGGCTACTCAAGCCCCAATATGATTTCAGTTTTTACAAGCCGCTAACCAGACTAAGTCGAAGATCAAAATAAAATTTTTTATGAAGAGGCAAAAAAAATTTTTGTTTTAACAAAAAGCCTACCCGATGTACCCCTGACCCCAAAAATGACTTCGAACAGGCATAAATACTTTGCCCATGCACCCCTGCCCCAGGGCCAGACCCCAGGGAAAACTCTGTTTTTCCAAGAACGCACAAAAGCCCCTAAAAAACGACCCTTTTTCCCACCCTATGGAAGGGAGCATGGACACGGGGGCCGCCCCACATTTATAAAAACAACAGACATACCCCCCACTCCACAAAGGGGCAGAAAAAGCAACAGAAAAGGAACAACAGACCAATAGCACTAAAAAACCCATATCATAAAAATCTTTAAAAGGGTCCAAAGAACAAGACCTCCCCCATCTAGAAACCCACATTTTACACAACCCAGGGCAACAGGGTTTAAACAGGTCGCTCCTTTTCTGTCTCAACTTTTGGGGATCACTACGACAAGGTCCAAAATCCCACTAGAAGACAAAAAAAATGCAGATGTAATATATCAAAACTTTGAAAAAGGGCCTTCGACAAGTGTGACCATGGCGTAATACCACAAAATCGTGCAAAAGGGAATAAAAAGGAAAAAAGTGGGGGTCAATGGATCTAAATTTCCCCCCCACTAACAAACACAAAAGAAAAGTCGTCAACAAGAGAAAGCCCCAGGCACCCTTAACGGTGAAAAGCTCTTTTTCCACAAGGCACAGAAATTTCCCGCTCCCATCTTTTTTTCCTCATCCCCCATATCCAAAATAGACAAGGAGGTCAGCCACACACCGTGTTTTCCTTTGCAGATACCCCGAATCTGCATGACAGTGCCCTTCCATTGCAGACACTGCAAAGCTCCAGGGGGACATCAACCAAATCTTTCAGGGGGCTCAAAAACAATATGAAGTTCAACGATGAAAAAATTTAAATTACTCAATATGGAAATTTTTGGGGAAATTTAAAAATCTTCATCAAATAAAAAACCCAAATTCTGGCCACAAAATAGAGCGAAACACCAAGGGTCAAAGCCCGGGGAGTGATCTTTGTCGTAGGATCTCACCTAAGGACCAAACTTTTTATCAATCGCATCCTCCTAAAAAACAATAACAGGATGGAAAACGAAACCTTCAAAACTAAGGGGGGGGCCAAGCCCATGATGAAACCTTCAGGTCACTTGTTCTATCTACCTGGAAAATTGCTCCACTAACAGCACCTTTCAAGGGGGTAAATTTGCCAACCTAAAAAATGTAAAAGAAAAACTTTCAAGGGCGAGCAAAAGGGAGAAAAAAACACCTAAATTTAGGGGAGCGCTTGGGGTTTTTCAAAACCTGTTTTTCCCCCGGAAAACGCAGGAGGGAAAAATACATGTTTTATATACCCCGGGGAAAACCCTAAAAGGGACTATACCGAACTTGCACACGAAAATAAACCCCACTACGAAAGAAAAAAGATTTGGCAGACAAACAACCCCCCCCCAATAAAAACGGGGGTGTCACTAGCACGTTAAGAAAACCATACAATAAGTGTCGGGGGCCCAGACTTTTTAAAATTTCCTCCCAGCACACATAAGGGGGTTTAAACCAACAAAACCCCTGGCAGTCTTCAAGCTGGCACTGGACAACACCTAAAGTAAAATTTTCCTGTTTAAACCGGCTGGGGCCTTTACGTTTTTGCGTGCACCCAGAAAGCAAACCCCCTGGTTGACCCAGGCTCTGATTCCACCAGGGGGCCCCGGGTCACAGCCCGGGGCCCCCGGGGGCGTTGACCCCCAAAAACTCTCTCCCAGGAAAAATTTCCAGGTAAATTTGGTGGATTGTTTAAAAAAAAAAAAGGGGGGGGGATTTTTTTCCCGGCTTTTAGTATCTGTATCTTTTGGGTTTTTGGAGTGGAGGCCACCCCGGCCGGGGGGTTCCCACTCCGGGAATGACTGGATTTGGTGAACGTTTTTTCCTGCCATTTCCTGCCAGTTTTTTTTCCTTCCTGGCACTAAAAAATCTGCCCCCTTTTGATGGCTGTGGCTACCCGGGTTTTCCCCATGGCCTGGATTTTTTTGTTATTTTTTTCCCCCTTTAGATGGGATGCCCGGGGAATTTAAGTTTTCACACATCTTTTCCGTACTGAAAGGTACACGTTCGGGTAAAAAAGCTTTCAGGGAAAGGGGGTTTGCATTTTCCCCGTTGTCATATGGGGATTTGGGATTTTCTAGGGTGGTCATAGTTTCACGTCCCCCTCCGTTTTTTTTTCCCGATTTCCCAAAGCCACAGATACCAATTGGGATAGTATGTGCACAGGGTTGGGTTTCCCCTTTTTTCCTTGGTTTTTTGTGACTGTTTTCCCCTGTTGGTGGGATGTTTTCCCTGTCTTACTTCTATCCTCCCTAGCACCAACAATGGACTTTTCCCCCCAGTTTTTTTTTGGTAATATATCCTCACTAATTTCTATGGATCCTCTTTTTTTGCTATTTTCCCGCGTAAAAAAAAATTTTTAGTTTTGCAATATTGGTTTTATCTTTTCTTTTACTACACTTGTTTTCCCCACTATGGGTCCTGTCCCCCATGAGGTCATTATATGTATTCCTTTTCCCGCATAAAGTTCCTGACTACCTGGGCAAAATCCCCCAGCTTTTACCATTTCTGTTTTCCCCGGGCAGCATCTCCACTTCACCATTACTTTTCTCCCAGGGCACACCTCCACTTTTCCCCTTACTTCCCCCCAGGACAGCCCTTTCCCGCTTCACCAATTTCTGTCCCCAGGGCACCCTATCAGCCCCACATTTACTGACACCAGGGCTTCATCTCCATCTTACAGTTTTTTTAAATACATGGCCATAAACCAAAGGGGGAGTAACCCTTCAGCACAGACTTTTTAGTTCCCATCTGTTGTAGAAAGCTTTTCCCCGGGGTCTATGAAAAACAGCTTTGAAGTTGTCCCCCTTTTTAAAACCCTTTGATTTTAAATCCACAGATTTTTTCTCTTTTTGGGCTACCCCAAAAAAATTTCCCCGTTTTAAAAACTGCTTTTTGCTATTCTTGGGTTCTGCACAAGGGGCCCTGACAACCCCAATTTTCCCCACAAATGACAATTTTTCCATGTGGAAGCCCGTTTTGTGTGACTGACCCAGACTACACCAGCTTCATAAGTTTGAAAAGGTTTTATTTACTGCCAATTCTACTAGCAACCTCTTTAATTTTTCCAAATTTAAAACCTCCTTAAAAAGAATCCTTAGCTATTTTTATTTCGTTTCAACTTTTTTGTATTTTTGGGCAGCTTACCGTGCACTTTCCTGATATATATATACGGAAAAATTTAATGTGAGGCTACTTAGGGGCAAGGGTGACGATACAGAATTTGAAGATTGGTGGAAAAACCTTTTGGGAGACTAGGGAAAATGGGATGGATTTGCTGGATTGGGGGGAAATGAGGGGCCCAAAGTTTGGGAATTTGCGGATTTTTTTTTAAAATACGGGGTAAAGGGGATGGCGATGTGGGGCTATGGGCCCCCAAAATTACTTGAAGGGCAGTTAAAAAGACTTTTTATCAGAGGAAAGGGTGGGGGGGAGTGAAAGGGCATGGAACTTTTTTCGAAATAGGTTGGCGGAAATTTTACAATGAAAAGTTTAGGCAATTAGAGTTAGGGCGGGCCTTTGGGGGATGCTTTTAAAGGGGGGAAAAGGCCATTTGGGCCCTTTTTACTAAGGAGATTTTAAAGGAAAGGCCCGGCAAAAACCACCTTGGCGTATATTTTAGGCAGGTACAAGGGGGGGGGGTTTTGAAGGGGGGTCAAGGCCCATCCACCACGGAAAATATTTGTTTTTTATGCCGATTTTTTTTTTAGGGGGAAATGGGGGAGGGTTTGGGGGGGGGATGGGTGAGGGAAAATTTTGGGATGAAGGGGTTTTAAAAGGGTATTAAGTGAGCAGGACAAAATGACGACTCGAGAGTAGTATTAGTGTAAGGAGGTGGAGAAACGTTTTTTGGGCCCGTGCCCGGGGAAAAAACCCCCGGCAAAGACAGCATCCAAATATTTTTATAAAGGGGTTTATTGGGGATGTATGGCATTGTCCCCGGTGGGGGGTTTTTAATTGTATATTTAAAAAGTGGGAAGATGGGAAAATCGCAAAGAATTTGGGGGTCATGGTTTTAATGCCCATAAAAAAGGGGAAAGCCAGTTTGAAAAATTAAACCCTTCGATTTTGTTAATGTGCTAGGATTAAAAATTTGCTAAGAATTTTGGGCAACAGAATGAGGAAAAATTTTTGGGTTTAGTGGGGTTTCAAGGGGGGGAGTTGGGAATTTTCCCGGGGGAAAAGGGTGAGGGATGGGCATGGGGGGTTAATTTTTTTTTTTGGGGTTTTTTTAGAGAGTTTATGGGAGGGGGAATACTAGGTTTTTGATTGGGAGAACCAAAAGATTGAAAGGACAAAATTTTTTAGGGGTTTTCTTAGGAGGGGTTGGGGGGTTTTGGGGGGGGCCGTGAGGTGGGTGAACACTCTGTATGCTGAGGCAGAGGTGAGGGTACAGGTCAGTGGGAGGTTGGGTGAAAGTGTGCCGATGAAGAGAGGTTTGAGGCAGGGATGCCTGTTGTAGCAGCTGCTCTTTGTGTGTGTGCAGAATCCTTTTTATGAGTCTGTTAAGAGGGTGATGGACAAACAGGAGATGGAGGGGGGTGCAAAGGGGGCATCGTTGGGTATGTGGATAACACTACTGTTTTGCTACGGGGTAAGGAAGAGTTAAGGAGCGTGGGTAGAGTGATTCAGATGTTTGGGATGAATACGGCGATGTGGGTTAATACGGTGAAATCAAGGTTACTAGAGGTGGGTAATTGGATTGGCAGGGGGGCTTGGGGATGGGGTTAGGATGGACAGTGGTTGACAGAATCAGGGTATGTGAAATATGGTATATGGCAGAGGTGCAGGCCTGCAGTAGGGTAAATTCGGAGTCTGTCATGGGTAAGATTTTAGGTAGACTGGGAGGTTTAAGTGCGAGGGACCTAGCTTTACATCAGAGGGTAGTGGTGGTAAATTCACTTGTCTATAGCAAGGTATGGGGGTGGCAGAGGTTTTTCCCTTAGAGGTACAGGACATTGTGGAAATGCAGAGGAGGGTGCTAAAGTTTGTGTGGGGATTTGGGAGGGCATGGTTAAGTAAAGAGGTAGTTATGACGGATGTTCGAAGAGGGGGTTTAGGTTTGTTGCCTTTAGGACTGAGAGTAATGGCTATATATATCAAGCAGAGGTATATTAGGGAAGGGGGTGTGAGGGGAGCAAAAGTAGGAAGAGTTATGGAGGAGGCACGTAAATGGTGGAGTGGGAAGGAATTGAGGTTTTGTGAAGATATGTTGAGATTTTTATTGACAGTGCAACAGGTGGATAACATCAAAGTGAAAAGGTTGGTGAGGGTAGTAAGAGGTCAGGGAATTATGCTTGGGGTAGCCGTGTATCCAACGTATGATTGGGGGGTTATTTGGAAAGATTTTAGTAAGCTTAGGATAACCG